>JANRMT010062811.1:8953165-8970701 GCA_026402145.1 Polypterus bichir lapradei | reverse complement strand
TAAGACAATTGGTGGATTGGTGCAACAATCCATTTCTTAATGTGGACAAGGTGAAAGAGTTGATGGTTGACTTCAGGAAGTCCCATGCTCTCCACACCCCAATACACATCCAGGGCTCTATGGTGGAAATGAACAAGAGCTGCAAATTCTTTGGTGTCCTCCTGGCAGCTCTCAGTCATTTAATACCACCTCCATATCTAAGAAGGTGCAACAGCATCATCAGTTTTTTTCCAGTGGCTAAAGAAGGCAAATCTTCCTCTACCAATACTCACCACATTCTACAGGGGCACTACTGAGAGTGTCCTGACCAGCTGCATCACTGTCTGGTTTGGAAACTGCACTGTCTCTGACAGTAAGGTCCTAATAGAGCACACACAATGTACGAAAGGTCATTGGGACCTCTCTGCCCTTCATTAAGGACATCTTTATAAAGCATTGCATCCACAAAGCTTACAGCATTATGAAGAACCAATCCCATCCCTCCCATGGTCTCTTTGTCTCACATCAATCTGGCAGAAGGTACTGTAGCTTCCAAAGCAGTTCTGCCAGGTCTTGCAACAGCTTCTACCCCTTGGCTGTCTGGATTCTGAACTCTGTGCTGCCCCCATGTCCACAGATCTGCTCCTAGTAGTGAATTTATATGCAGTACATTTATTACACTTGTCACTGCTGTTTTTTTTATTAATAGTTGGTGTTATTGTTTATTTATTTTTTTATTTATTTATCACTATCTAGTTCTAACTTTAGCTATCTATTCACTTACTTATTATTTACCATTGATTTATTTATCTATTATAGTATAGTACTAGCAAAATACCCGCGCTTCGCAGCGGCGAAGTAGTGCCTTAAAATTTTTATTAAGAAGAAAATTTAACCTTTTTAAACTGAGGGAACATATGCCAATAATTATTTGTTAAGGATCTCTTTGTATACCACGTTGTCAGTTCGGCCCTCCGGTTGTAACATGACCAAGCTGTGCGCTGAGCTTACTCTTGAGCATGTAACTTACAGTTGGCCATGTGAACAGTAATCTTGTCTCAAATCTCACAGCTTGGATTGCTGCTGTCATAATCGGTTTGAGTTTCATGGTTTGTTTCAATTACCATACCACCGAAATAAGTACGTACATCGGTTTTGGTTAGCGCAGGGAAGCCACCTACCAAATTTCGTGAAGACGGGGTCATTCTTCTACCTACACGGGAAGTTGGAAAATTGGTGACGTTGGAAAGTTCAATATGGCGGCCGACAGTGGCGTCATACCATCGAAATAAGTAAGTACATCGGTTTCGGTTAGCACAGGGAAGCCGCCTACCAAATTTCGTGAAGATGGGGCCATAAATAAGAAAGTTCAACATGGCGGACGTTGTCGAACTTTATCGACCGTTATGACCGTTACGTGTAAAATTTCGAAATTAAACCTGCTAAACTTTTGTAAGTAAGCTGTAAGGAATGAGCCTGCTAAATTTTAGCCTTCTACCTACACGGGAAGTTGGAGAATTAGTGATGAGTCAGTCAGTCAGTCAGTCAGTGAGTGAGTGAGTGAGTGAGTGAGTGAGTGAGTGAGTGAGTGAGTGAGGGCTTTGCCTTTTATTAGTATAGATATAGTCTAGTTTAAAGGTACACCCAAGGATGCACTGGGACACATCATCAGTGATGTTTCCTGGGGTCATCTGGTGTTTTGGGTTTTGCAACATCAGCAGTGGTGTAGCTAGCGGTGGGCAGAGGAGGTGTTCTGCCCCGGGCGGCACATTTTTTGGGGCGACATTATTGTCCAAAGCGCTCAGTGTAATTCATGTGTAAGCAGCAGGGTTCGGAAAAATATCACTTATGAATGAAAAAAGTAAAATTCTCTGATTTTTATCCAGAAATGCTTCAAAAATAATTTTCAGACTGTCCTGTGATGACATCAGGCACAGCAGTTGAAATTTATGAGTCAATAACAAAAATAAACATAAACATTACACCGATAATAATTTCTAGGAAGATAAACAACTGATTTACAATTTATAATTTTGTTTTGTTATCAATCCGAATGCATTCTTGCTCTGCACAGAAACATCCCCACCTATCACTTGTACACTACACTGGTTCTGGTTTTTGCAGCCTAATTATATTAAACTAATAATTAGAACACGGCTTATCAGTGCGTCTATACTATATTCTTGTCTAGATGAAGCTTATAAATAATTTTATCTGAAAAAATATTGCTGTTTCTCTATATATGAATAAATCTATGCAAAATTTATCTGTATACATCATTTTAATTGTCTATTTAAATAGGTTAACATATTCAGATACGTTGGAGGGCGGCAAATTGAAGCACCGCTCCGCCCCAAGCAGCATGAACTCCAGCTATGCCACTGAACATCAGACACCCTCACTCAGGTGACCCAGCCAGGGTTTATCAGGCCCTCACTTGTGTCCCGGCAGCAATAGTCCACGATTCAGACCTTCTGATCTAGAGCCACCTAGAGGCCATCTCTGCAGCCTCTATGGTGGACTTTATGGCTCTCCATTTTGCATCTCCTGTGATGCCAAGCACACCTTGCATAAAGAGTGGCAAGCAAAGCCTCTACACCCCTCCTCAATAGGCTCATAACGAGCATTGCAGCCACTCCTTGCAGCTCATGGTAGTTGGACCGATTTCATTTGTTAGCCTCTTCAAAGCAGTCCTCTCAAGGGATTGTCAGCTCCACTATAAGCACCTGCTTTGAAGAGACAGATGTTCATACCATCTCTGGCCTCAAAGAAGTTAGTGTAATGTGGTCTGGGAACTTAAGTTGTGTGCCCAAGTCTACTTGCAATTCCCAGTTCAACACTGAGGTGAGCAGGCTGGCTGTTACTGAAGGCTATGGCTGGGGCTGCTCTCCTGCCCTGACAAAGGTGATGCTGCAAATGATCCTATTATTAGCCTTGGCTCTAGAGATGGCATCTGCCACTGACTTGAGCACCTAGTTGTGTCATCAGTGGTAGCGGCCCTCACTGAGGGCTACTGTGCAGCTACTGAGGATGTGCTCTAGTGAGCCTTCTCTAGTGCAGAGAGATCATGCTGGAGACTCAGTCTTATCCCAGGTACAATGGGGGAAAAAAGTATTTGTGCCCCTGCTGAATTTGTAAGTGCCCGCAAGGTCCCCATGCTTAGGAAGACACATGTACAGGCCCACCTTAAGTTTGCCAGTGAACATCCAGGCCTGTACTTGTGCTATCTTGAGCAGGGGGACCTTCTGGGTGCTGCAAGTTTTCAATCCATTATGGCGATGTATGCTACTAAGCTTGTGTGGTTTTGGGATGATCCCCCACCTTTCTCATGATCATCCTCACCCCATGAGGTAAGATCTTGCATGGAGCTCCAGACCGAGCGCAATTGATGGTCATTTTATATTTCTCCCATAACTGAATAATCGCACCAACAGTTGTCACCTTCTCACCAAGCTTCTTGCTGATGGTCCTGTAGCCCATTCCAGCCTTCTGCAGGTCTACATTCTTAACCCTGACATCCTTTGACAGCTCTTTGGTCTTGTCCATGGTGGTGGAGAATTTGGAATGGAAGAAATTGATTCTGTGGACAGGTGTGCTTTATATACATAACAAGTTGAGATCAGGAGTGTCTGTAATTGAATGATTGATTGTAATCTGTGTGCCACATCTGTGGGAGACAGATTTCTGGTTGGGTTGTAGGGGATCAAATACTTATTTCACTCAATGTCACGCAAATCAATTTATAACTTTTATTTAAGGTGTTTTTTTCTGGATTTTTGGTTGATATTCTGTCTCTCTCCATTAAAATGAAAGTACCATAAAAACTAGAGACTGTTCATTTCTTTGTAAGTGAACAAACCTACAAATTCAGCAGAGGATGAAATACTTATTTCCCCCCCTGTATGTAGATTTGCTGGGCTGGGCAGGACATCATACACGGCTTGAACCATAAACTTAATAGACCTTATAGTATAGTTTTGTACCTGTCTTGCACTTGTCTCGTCTTTATATGTATATTGCACTGCGGTCTTAAAGAATGTTATTTCATGCCACTGCATGCTGCAATATGGTATATGGGTGGTATGACAATAAAGCCACTTTACTTGACTTGACTTGAAAAAATGACACCATTAGTCTTCTGGGATGTTCTCCTCCAAACTAAAGAAAATAGCAATTGCATTAGGGGTGATGTCACATCCAAAATCCAAAACATGTTCCTCCTGTTTTCATAGATTTTTCTTCAGGAATCTACCTGAATAAAATGACAAGCATGTGTATGTGTGTGTGTGTGTTTCTGTGTATCTGTGAGTCTGTCCAATTGCTAGAGTAAGGAGGAAAAATTTAAAAATAAGCAAAACATGTAGAAAATGAGTCAAAAAATCAAAAATGATAACAAAAAACCAAATAATGGTCTAAAAATAAGAAAATTGGTCTTATCGGCCTAATCTGTTGTATGACATTATACACCCACAACATCAGTGTGGTTGAAACTTTCTTGCACCCTCATGGGCCATGTGAACAAGATTTATAACTGTTATGTATGTCAATGACTTCTCATTTCTCATGGTTGGCAAGGTATGTGTAAAATAATGATAAATCAACGTGCACGTCGGGAAACCAAAGCCCTGACATGATAAGGCTAGAGTCACAAAACCAGGCCAATACAGTAGCAACCACAGATGTGTTTTCCCAGCTAAACACTTTGACTATAAGAGTGATCAGTTTGACGAGTGATGCCAAGAGGAAGTGGCCAAAATGAGTGGCTCTATCCAAAAGAGGAAAAAAGGCTGCCGGGAGGGAAAGGGTTCGGGTGTGTCCTATTATACCAGACCAAATGGACAACCCATGTATCAAATAAAAAATATGAGATCTTCACTTATTACTTCGATTTCAACCCATCTTGGAAGAGTAGCTCAGGTAATAATTAAGAAATTAATTGAACTAACAACAAAATTTTAAAAGAAAAAACAGGTGTTTACAAGTGATTATCGATACACTGTACGTCTTCGGACAGGTAAGTGCTTTTCCAGACCAGAAGGGTTGCATAGGTAGCCTGTTGGGAACTATTTATGTATTATGTTAGATTAAAATAAGCCCAGCTAGCCTTTTTAAAATACATGCTACTGTATGTTGTGTGGCGGACGGCTGGGGGTGGTACCCAGCTGGGATCCCCAGGAGGACCAGATGGGGACTTGCGCCTCATCCAGACCACGAAGGGGTGACCGCCCTGGTTGCACTGGGGACCACGGGTGCAGAGCTTGGAAGCTCAACCCTGTAGGGGCCCATGGTCACCACCAGGGGGCGCCCCGGTGCCTGAAGAGCCCTGGACCTCAGCACTTCCGCCAGACCAGTAAGTGCTGGGGGGAAGAAGACTGGGGACACCCGGAGGGCTTCCGGGTGCGCAGCCGGCACTTTCGCCACACAGGGGAGTGTCCGCGGAGGAGTGTCGGGAAGCAGCTGGAGCCCATCCGGGCTGGTATAAAAGGGGCCGCCTCCCTTCATTCGATGGCTGGAGTCGGGTGGAAGTGGACGGGAGTCTGGAGAGAGAGAGGAGTGGAGGCGGCCAGAAGGCAGGCACTGGACTGTGAGGCCTGGACTTTGGGGAATTGGTGCTGGAGGCACTGGGTTGTGCACTCAAATATTATAAATATCGTACATAATTAATGTGTGTGTTGGGTGACAAATCGTCCGTCTGTTTGTGTCCGGGCCACGTTCCACAGTTGCATTGGTGTAAGGGAACCAGGTGTCATCAGACAGCAGTTATTGTAGTGGTCAATGTTAAGCTGAGCTTAAACATTGTTATTTAATACATTTGAGAAAAAAAAAAGACAATCGATCTTGTGTATAAAGATTGAGTGTGAAGAAGGAGAGATTGTTTCCGGAAGTCAGGGTCAGCGTACTGCTGCACGGAAGAGACGCTTAGTTGTTAAAAGAAGGCAATTGTGAATGAAAAAGAACAACTCGTCATGAAGGAATTAGAAAGCTTAATGTGTTAGCTGATTTTGGAGATGCCACAGGTAAGTTAAAAAATTTCCTTTTTTAATGTGAAACGTTTCTGACGGCTGTTGTTTATGTAAAAGAATAAGTAAGTTCAGTTAATGTGCGATATTGTGCAAGCGTGTTTATTTTTAGTAACTAACGCATATTTGAAATAATAAAGGAGTGTATGTATATAAAAAATTGTTAAAGCATGAATGAAAATATGAGTTTTCTTGTATTTTCTTTGTTTATTTAAGGTTATCAACCTACTCCTAATTCAATCCTGTTCCTGTTGTTACTATTGCTCTTGCAACCTGTTTATTATTAAATAACATCAAATAACGAAAAGCAAGAGTTGTTCCATGCGTCTTCTTTGATCAGCTAAAGGCCTTTTTCAAGTTTGGGCAGACGTTAATGCAGTAAGCCTAAATAACTTGACAGTCAATACTGTAGATTTTATTATATTATTAAAGAGGAAGGCCTAAGAGAACAAGATGATCCACTGTGGCAACCCCTAACAGGAGCTGCCAAAAGAAGAAGAAGATTATGATGATGACTATTAATTACATTTATATTACGCTTTTCTCACTACTCAAAGTGCTTTACATTGACAGGGGCGAACCACTTCAACACCCACCAATGTGTAGCACCCATCTCGATGATACTACGGCAGCCATTATTGCACCAATACACTCACCACATGTTAGTTAATAGGTGGTGAAGGGGTGAGAGAAAAGGCTAGTTAATGACAGGGGATGATTAGGGGGCCAGAATGGACAAAGCCACGATGATTAGTTTAGATTTAAAAATGTTGGAAAAGTGTGCCCAGTGTTAGCTAATGGAGAAGGTGAGCCCTGCCGAGCAGAGAGAATTTGTATTGGTAGAGTGTAACGAGCTGCTTTTATATTTTTTGTTTGCATTTCTTATTCCCTGTGATTCCCCTGCTTTGTATGATTGTACATACTTCTAACAAAAAGCCTTACTTTAAATATTTTTGAGTTGTTCTTTCATTTTGTGCCAAGTCAGAGTATTCCTTGTTGCTATCTCCGTTTCTCTGTATATAAATATATAAACACAAAATAAAAACACACATTTTGAGCATAAACAAGGATAGCTTATGCATTACTAAATTTACATGTCAGCTAAAATATCTTACTTGGAACATTTGTATGCCAACTGAGAGAAAATATTCTTTGATCAGGAATAAGCGGTCTAGCAAGCTGGCAATCTGTCCATTTTCCTGAAAAAAATCTTACAGGCCTCGGTGTCGGTTTGATAATCAAACAGCAATCTGTCCGCTACATGCCAGCAATTAATAGTGGCTTCTTCTGTCCATACAGTATATACAATAGCTTCGAGCTGATGACATTATGTTGTGTAGCACCAGAAAAGAGAAAGTGGAGAGGAACATAAAGGGTTGAAGATAAATAGGAAGAAGACAAAATATCTGAGATTTAATGATGATCAGGCTTCAGGAGGTAGCCTGCGGTGAAAACTATTAAAAAGATTTGGGTACATTTAAATATCTAGGATCAGTGGTAGCCCAAGATGGAAAACGAGATGCAGAACAACAACAACATTTATTTCTATAGCAATGGTCCAATGGCCAGGGTGGACAGAAAAAAACAAAAAAAAAAAAAACTCCAGACGGCTGGAGAAAAAAATAAAATCTAAAGGGATTCCAGACCATTAGACTGGCCAGTCCCCTCTGGGCAGAATAACCCATAGAGTGCAGTGTGAGTGGAACAACTGGAAGAAGGTATCAAGAGTTTTGTGTGATCGAAGAATTAAGGCGAAGGTTAAACGTAAGGTTTTTAACACAGTCTTAAGACCAGCAATACAATACAATACAATACAATTTATTTTTGTATACCCCAAAATCACACAAGAAGTGCCACAATGGGCTTTAACAGGTCCTGCTTCTTGACAGCCCCCCAAGCCTTGACTCTCTAAGAAGACAAGGAAAAACTCCCAAAAAAACCCTTGTAGGGAAAAAATGGAAGAAACCTTGGGAAAGGCAGTTCAAAAAGAGACCCCTTTCCAGGTAAGTTGGGCGTGCAGAGGGTGTCAAAAAGAAGGGGGTCAATACAATTGCAATACACAGAACAGAACAAATCCTCAATACAGTATAAAAATAAAAAATGATTCATGGAGCTGAGATGCGGGCAGTAAAGGCAGCACAGGAGAAGAAGTTAGAGGGGGCAGATATGAAAATGTTGAGATGGATATGTAGAGTTACAAAAAAGGACAGAATAAGAAATGAGACAATCAGAGGTACAACAAAAGCCGGAGAGATAGCTAAGATAGTACAGGGAAGTAAGGTGAAGTTGTATGGACATGTGATGAGGAGAGACAAATGAATATGTGAGCAAAAGAGTGATGGGAATAGAAGTATAGGGGAAGAGAAAGTGAGGGAGGCCAAAGCGGAGGTGGATGGATAAAGTAAAAGAAGATCTAAAGGAAAAGGGCCTGACTGGGGAAGAGGTGCAGGACCTAGCTGTATGGAGATTGATCAAGTACGTCGACCCCACACAAAAGTGGGAAAAGATGAAGAAGATATAAAATGGACAAACGATGTAAAATACAGAAGAAACAATTAAACATATAGATGGTCTTCCTTTTTGGCCATCAGACTAACATCATGATTGAAAACTTCCCAAACACACCATTCTATCTTGAAGCACTGGTGGTAGCAGCATCAGACTGTGAGGGTGCTTTTCTCTGGCCTACACTAGAAGGCTTGTAAGGATAAAATGAATACAGCAAAATGTGAACAATCTGGACAAAAACAGGTGATTCAGCCCAACAAAGCTTGCCAGTCCTATCCACTTACTGTATATCCTTCTTAAATAACATCAAGTCGAGTTTTGAAAGTCCCTAAACTCTCAACTCTCTACCACACTACTTGGTCACTTATTCCATGTGTCTATGGTTCTCTGTGTAAAGAAAAACTTCCTAATGTTTGTGTGAAATTTACTCTTAAGTTTCCAACTGTTTCCAAGTGTTTTTGATAAACTCTAGACTCTCACAAGTCTTTGAATAAAAAATTAATTATATGTTTATTAAAAATCTAAAACTATCATATCACAATTGTAGCTGTGTTTATCCAAAATTAAAAAAGTTCGGCAGCTTTTAGTTTGCTTCACAGGATGATTCAGGTGATAGTGTGACGCATGTTCAAATAATTCCACATACCAAATATCTTTGATTTAAAAGTTTTAGTAAATTCAAAGCAAAATAGTTCACATAAAAACAGAGAAAAACTGATAGTAAAGAAAAGTAAAGTTCTTGGTTAAATAAAGTCCTGTTTAAGGCTTATTTATCTTGTTGCATCTCTCTAAGTTTGGTCATAGAGTCGAACTTTTGGCCTGTTAAGTACGCTAAGTAGGGTCAGAAAACTGTATGCCATCTCCTTTATGCAACATATCTAACAGTCCATGTTAGCAGTAAGACTATTTCCTAATTGGCTTAACTAACACTTATGTTTTAACAGATAAAGCAAAGAAAGTTCAATTCCATGTTAACTTACAGGGGGTAGAAGACTACACCATATTCTAAGCAGCTATAGGAAACTAATATTCTATTATTGAAATTAACCAAACGCTTAAATAAGTTTAACATTACTTTCTAAGATTGATTTTCACAACATTGACACAAGTATTCAGACACTTTGCTCTGACACATGACATTTGATTCATGTGCATCCCATTCATTGAGATGTTTCTGCACCTTTTTTGGAGACCACCTGTAGTCAAATCAATTCATTGGACATGCTGAGGAAAGGCACACAGCTGGCAATAGAAGGTCCCACAGTTGAGTAAAAACCAAATCATGAGGTCAAAGGAATTGCCTGCAGAGCTTAGAACATTAAAACACTCTAGGAGAGAACAGGCCATTCAGCCTAAGAAAGCTCGCCAGTCCTATCTGCATATTTCTTCCAAAAAAAATCAAGTCGAGTTTTGAAAGTCCCTAAAGTCGTACTGTCTACCACTCTACTTGGTAGCTTGTCTATCGTTCTTTGTATAAAGAAAAACTTTCCAATGTTTCAGCGAAATTTACCCTTAACAAGTTTCCAACTGTGTCCCTGTGTTCTTGATGAACTCATTTTAAAATAACAGTTTCGATCTGCTGTACTGATTCCCTTTAGAATTTTAAACACTTCAACCATGTCACCCCCATACCGCCACCATACTGCACAATATTGATGGTATTAGGTGGGCGATAAGCAGTGCTTGGAGTTCTGCCCAAAGAGTCGAATTTTTGTCTCATTAGTCCAGAAACTCTTCTTCATGCTCTCAAATTGCCTTTTACTCAAGAATGATTTTCAACTAGCCACTCTAACCTTCAATGTCTGATTCATGGAGTGCTGCTAAGATTATCATCCTTCCGATGGGTCCTCCCATCACAGCAGAGACTTTATGAAGCTCTGAAAGAGTGATCATTGGACACTGAAGCATTGTCTTGGCTGAAAGCTTCAGGCTATTGTTGTGCAGAAAAGTGAACCATTGTCCCAGTCTGAGGTCGTGTGCATGTGTGAGACAGCGGGTCTATGGCACATGAATTCTAAATAAATAAATAATGCGCTTGCATTTTTGGGTGGGGTGTAGCTTATGTGGCGGAGTGTCTTCGGAGGCAGATGTGGGCGCAGGCGATCTACACATTCATGTGCAGGATTGACCTGTTTGCTCATTAGTGCTGGAGCTTCAATTTCCGCACCTGCGCCACACAAGGTTTTAAAAGGAAACCGAGGCACAAAAATGAACAGAGCTTTGAGTGAGTGCAGTATCGGGTGCCTGAGACAGGTGGTGAGAGAAGAGACAGAGTGGTCGGTAGCCCCACAAAGGAGAGAATGATTGATGCTTCAGAGGTGCATTGTTACCCACTGATTTAATGGAGGAGCAAGTATGATGGTGGAGACCCCCTTAGGACATGAAGAAGATGTTAGGAGAGTGTAAGGGAAGACGGGAGGATACCCAGCTCTGAGCAGTCTGGCAGACGTCGACAGAAGCAGTCAAGTCAGGAGTTGGAATGGAGGACCTCAGCTACTGGTGTCTCCGCCAGCTGAGTAATCTACTGAGTGAGTTGTGGAGATAAGAGAGTTGAAGTCGCACTGGGCTCAAGTGAAAGAAGAATAAGAATCTGGTGACTGTGTTGTTTTATATTCCAGTTTTAACATTGGATTATTTATTTGAATTTTAACTAATTGCCTGTTGGACCCTTGAGTAAGGCCCTAAACCTGCAATTTCTCTGTCTTGGGTATGACGTTAACCTGCATCCAGCTGTGCAAAGAGGTCCTCCCTCCAACATGCAAGGGAAAATTTGGGGGTTAATATCAGGATTCGCACTCTAGCGACTGCAAAAAAAACCTCACCGTGTTCCATTCTATTCAAACTAATGGGGTGCTGGGGTGTCACCCATTGCACGGTTGCTATCAGGTCCTAAACTGGGATCCTGAGATGGTTTATCGTGTGGTGGGTGCAGCAACATACTGTATCAGTACAAGCTCCCAACCTTAACTCACAGACTTATACTGATTTTATGGACTATTTATTTATCATGAAGAGCTCTGTTTGTCTTGACAGTATTGTTTGGTTCTAATAAAGCATGTAAAACAGTTTGCATCAGCCCCTTGCTGATGGTGTGCCTCCTTATTTGGCCGAGTCATTCTTGGCTACATTATTGATTGTTCTGGGGTCAAGAGGCTCCTAGAAGCAACCAAGGATCACAAAGTGGATTTGGACAGTCACAGCACTCTCGGGAAGGCTTTCTTCAAGGACCTCTCTGTACTTGGCTGCATTCATCCTTCAGTCTGCCTGACACTACCATTGTGAATCACTCCCATAGCTTGATGCTTCCACCACCATGCGTCACTGTAGAGATGGTATTAGGCAGGTGATGAGCAGTGCCTGTTATTTTCCAGACTAAGTGCTTGGAGTTTGGCCAAAATAGTTCAATTTATCTCATCAGACCACTGAATCTTTTAAAGTCCTTTAAATGCCTTTTACTCCAGAGCTGCTTCTGTCCAGCCAATGTGGCAGAATGCCGGTGTCCATGCCCGGCCGGGACGCCCCTTTGGTATATGTTCGAGGGGAGCAGCCATGAACTTTGCAATACCTCCCCCGGAATGCTAGATTGCCGCCCCCCTGGGTTGGAGCAGTGCCTTGGTTTTCCACAGGGCTCCATGGGAATTGCAGTTGGGTGCAGCCCTGTTGGGTCCTGCAGGCGCTGCCAGCTGGGACTCCTGAGCCCTTATGGGCAGTGTTTTCGCCACACCCGGAAGTGCAGCCAGAACTCAGCAGTCAACCACCTGGACCACTTCCGGGTGGACTATAAAAGGGGTCAGCAGCCACCACTCATGGGGCCTGAGTCAGGAGGAGAAGGACTACGCTTGCCAGGAGGAGTGGTGGTGCAAAAAAAGAAAGATTGTTTGTGCTTGTGTGCTTTACTTTTGGGTATTGGGACTGTGTTTATTTGTTTTAATATGTGCCTCTGGTGTGAGTCTGTGTCGGGTCAGGCGGCAATATAGCTCCTTTGTTACACAATGCTACCATAAACGCCTGCTTGATGGATGGCTGATGAGATGCTCGTCTTTCTGACATGTTTTCCTATCTCAGCATGGGATTTCTGAAGCTCTGTTACAGTAACAATTGGGCTCTCGGTCACTTTCTTGTCCAAAGGTCCTTCTTGCCTGGTTATTTGGTTTGACTGGATGGCCAACTCTAAGAAGAGTCCTGGTGGTCCAAACTTCTTCCATTTCACAATTATTGAGGCCACTGAGCTCCTGGGAACACCCAAAGCTTTATAAATGGTTTTATCCCCTTGCCCCGATCTTTGCTTCAGCGTAATTTTACTACAGAGGTCTATGGAGAGTTCCTTGGATTTCATAGCTTGGTTTCAGTCCTGACGTGCAGTGTGAATTACGAACCTTACATACACAGATGTGTGTCTTTCTAAACAACGTTCAAGCAATTCATGTTGCCATACGTGGATGCCAATCAAGTTCTACACAAGAAAAATAAAAAGCAAACAGGATGCAGCTGACCACAATTTGCAGTACCACCACTAAGGGTCTGTCTTGTGCCTGATGTTTGCTGGGATAGGCTCTAGCTTCGTCGCATCCCTGTTCTGGATAAACGGGCTTAGAAAATGGATTAATAATCTTTATATATAATATGCTACTGTGGCTGTTTGTTTGTCTGTCCAGGATTTGAAATCACCTGTAGCTCGCAAACCGTTTGAACTATTGACCTGAAATTTGGTGCACATATACTACATGACTATATACTACGTCTATTATCCGCTTTCAGGGAGATAATTGACCTCCAAGATTATTCCTCTTTTTATTTTGATTTTATTTTATTGTAGAATCAACTCTCGGCAGCAGCCAGCAGGGCGGTCGTGTGGCACATGCATACGGGTGCCATTCTCATCCCTACCACCTTCACGTCCCCTGCCTCTTCATATCTTAAATCATTTTTGAGGCAGATTGAAGTCTTAAGTGTCAGCTTAAGTGAAAAATTAAAGAAAACATACTAAGTAATTGCAACACAAACACTGACATAATCAGTTTTAATGCGAAAAGATGTTGATGAAGATAAGAAGCGGGCTGCTAGGGTGGAGAAAAGAAGAGCTGCTCAGGAAGCAGCAAGCGCATCAACCTCTGAGCAAACGAATGCTAAACGTACAGAGAAAGAGGATGAAAACTAGGAACGCTCAAGTCAAGTGTATTCACTGCACGTTATCGTGCAGTGCACCGTTACTGGTATAATAGAATAAGCACTGAAACTTCAACTTTATGCTGTCTTGCTGTATTCTTGGACTGCAAAGTTCAACTTCAGAATCCATCCATCCACTTCCTATTGCCTGTCTGGGTCCGGGTTTCAGGGGAAGCAGTCTATGCAAAGATGCCCAGAGGTCTGTTTTCCCCGCCACCTCCTCCAACTCTATGAATGAGAAACTTCACTTTTGACTTTTAATACATTTGCAGACCTTCCTTATGGATTGTTTTAATGGACATACATGGCAAATCTATCAATTTATAATTAAATCCACAGCACAATAAAATGTGCATAAAGTCAAGGGGCCTGTATGCTCTCTTAATCCATTGCATCTACATTATCCCTGTCTCATAATACACTGGGACAGTGCCTAAAACTGAGGATGCTGTTAAAAATGACCTCTTTCACCATTTTTGCCCCCATTCCAATCTCCATATTAGCCTGCACAGGACCACTACACTCACCCATCTGCTTTTCACTCTATATGCACATGTGTGAAGGCTCCAACCGTCTCTTAACCGACAAAGTTCTCAGTCCAGTCACTCTGCAGCTGGAAATGACGGAATCAGAGAAAAGTGAAGATTTTATTTAGTACCCCTTCAGTAGATGCCCTTTGGATTTGGAGACATAAATTAAAAAGCGAACGCCTGAGATACTCTGTGTACCTCAGTGTCAAGTTTCTGCCCTCCCTTTCTGTTTTTCTGCACATACTGTAGATTAGCTGGGATTATTGAAGCTTTCTGCTTGAAAATTAATCTTTGTTTAAAGGAGAAACTGATCACCAGCCTTCATTCATGTGAAAATAAATCCCTGCAAAGTTCCTGGCAGACAAAATCTGGAGGTTTTATTTGTTGATGCAATTTCTTTCTAGATTGTTTGCTTTACTTTAGATTCATTGCGCTAGTTTCTGAATAATTAAGATGCTTTATTTCACCAGTACGGTGGCACAGGGATTAGTGCTGCTCCCTCAAAGCTACTGCAATGTATGTTAGAGTTAGGATGCTCATCCTATGAATTTTATCTGGATATTCCAGCTTTCCAGTCACATCCCCAATGGCTATGTGTTAGGGGGATGTTTTTCAAGAAGTGTGGTGTTGCGCCATGAGAGCTACCCAGGTGTGCCATTGAAATAATAACATAGTGCAGGGTCTAAACCTGAGAAGGACAACATCCTCGGGTGGTCGAGACCTGTCTAAGGAGGACATGGAGGAGCTGGCATCAAAACAGCTCTGTGATTGCTATGTTGCGGACACAGCACTTAGAACACTTCAGACGCATCTTCAGTCTGCTTGATTCTATCTGCCTGGGCATATGGTTGCCAGTGAGTCTCAGTGGGCATATGAGTTACCTCTGAGGCAGAGAGGGGCGGGCAAAGCAGCTTGGAGATGGCACCAAAGTGCTCACTAAGTGTTGTGTCTGTGGATGCTGATCTCAGACTCTCCATCTGCTTGTGTTACATTTAGGGAGCTGGTGTGCCCCCTGCAGGCTACACTGTATAAAAGAAGTAAATGGGGTGGTCAAGTTGGCACCCCAACATTTTGCCTGAGGTGTTGTGGTTACTAGCGGTCAACGACAATATGTTAGAAAAAAATAACACATCTCATGGGGTTTATTTTCTTTTCACATGACTGCATGTGTGATGAGCATTGCAATGGACTGGTGCCACGTGTAGGGTTGGTTTCTGCATTGTGCCCAGTGCTGTCAGAATACTCTTCTTCTCCCATTTCTTGGATTAAGGATGTTGTGCAATGTTATGTTATTATTTTAGCTTATTTTAAAAAAGGCAAGTTTATTTGCTAAGTTCTCACTTTTGTAACAATGTCCTCCAACCACAAGAGACGGCCATACTTGACAGATTTCCAGGTGATTGTCCGCATAGATATAACAATTTTGTGAAAAAGCATTTGAGGCCTGAGTCTGGAGGTAAACATCTTCAAAAGGTCTGGTAAAGAGGATGGGAAAGTAGAAATGAATGTGTGTATGTGTCTTGGGAGCAAAAATACAGAATTATAGTGGAGTATAAAGTTCAATTCATTTCATTTCTGTGTAGCACTCTTCAAACTGCAAGGCTCAGGTTGGTAGCTCAAACTTCTAGCTATAAAGCAAAGACCAAACGCAATTAAACCATAAATGAATGCACCAGTTAGATCAAAGAACAACTGAAGAAATTTTGAAAAACGATCCTGACAATATCAGTCATTTCATTTTATAATTAAGATATAATCAGATGACAACAGAGAAGAGGAACACAAAAGCTAAAGATGACAGCAACTTTGGAGAAAACAAACCTCTGGGGGTCCACAGTCAGCTATAACAGGCCAGGTCCGACATAGTCATAACCATGGAGAAAGTAAACTTTTGGTGGTCCACACTTGGTTTTATTTATATGTTGTGTATATTCACAAAGAAAACAACACTAAATGCCATACCCAGTAAGCAAAGTAGAGCGGCTCCTTAAACCTTACTATTTTTATCACAATTAGCAAGAAAAAAGAAATGTGTTTGATTTCCGCATGATGTTTTTTGGTTTAAACGTTTCATTACACTGTGCGACTCACGGTGCTCAGGGGAAATTGCAGCGAACTCTTTCTTAATAATTAAGTGAAGGAAGTCTGAAGCCAACAGAGCTTTTGGTGAAAAATCTACACAGTTTCTAATAATACATTCAATTAAGTACCTCTTTGTTGCATAATTCCTGAAGAAGTGAGAAGCAAATAAAAAGAAACAAAAACTCCAATCAGACAAAAAGGCATGCATAAAACAATCGCTGTGCTTGAAATCAATCAATTAATCAAAGAACTCATCCAATCAATCACAATGATCACGATTATTTAAAACCTCAAAACTGTGAGCCTTAATGCAATTAAAACTGTACTGTGAATGATCCCGAAATATGACTTATTTCTGCATTATATACTACATTAAGTAACCTTAATTAATTGAGATGAACTTTGATGTAGGCATATTACAGAACAGTAAATCCGGAACTTAGAAATTAATGGCACTGAGCTCTTTGCCATATTGCTTTTTAGGACTATCTATCAATTTTCTTTCCTGCCTACTCCAGTTCAAAGTCACATATAATAATAAAATTCAATGTAGTAATATAACAGTAACATACTGTAGGTGAAAACTTGATGAAAAGGAGACTTTAGAGCCTCATAGAAATCACAACAGCCAGGATGTGAAGCAGAGCCCAGGCCATGAGTGTTATCTGTGGTATTTCTACACCACCCTAGTATAATATAATATCCATTCCTTCATTTTGTAACCTGCATAGTCCTGTACAGGGTGAAGCTGGAGCCGAGCCTGGCCAGCATAAGGCACAAGGCAGGAACAAACACTGGACAGGGTGCCAGTCCATTGCAGGGCGAACACATACACACACACAGACTCGCACACATACACACCCCAGACACACCCGGGGCCAGAAATAAAAGACAAAGAGTAGGACAGCTGCTGTACAGGCTTTTAAATGTTTGAAGCGCCACGCGAGATGCAGATCACACTGCACGGCAGTAGCAGCAGCAGCAAGCCAGCAGCTGACCGAGCAAAGAGGAGGTAAAAAAAACCTGTATTTGTTTCCCATTGTATCACCGTTTAAGAGAGGGTTTTGGAGTAGCAACCATGTCTGCTTGGGGTGCGTTCAGCCCCCCTCTTCACAACACGAGTGGCAGAAACATGGTGGATGGCGTGTAGCATAGGCCGGGGGGGGGGGGGTTGACAAGCAGAGTGAGCAGGGGGCAAACCCTCTAATATAATATAATATAATATAATATAATATAATATAATATAATATA
>JANRMT010062811.1:8912657-8951116 GCA_026402145.1 Polypterus bichir lapradei | reverse complement strand
AATATAATATAATATAATATAATATAATATAATATAATATAATATAATATAATATAATATAATATAATAGGGGCGGCACGGTGGCGCAGTGGTAACCCTGCTGCCTTGCAGTTAGGAGACCCGGGTTCGCTTCCCGGGTCCTCCCTGCGTGGAGTTTGAATGTTCTCTCCATGTCTGTGTGGGTTCCGGGTGCTCCAGTTTCCTCCCACAGTCCAAAAACATGCAGGTTAGGTGCATTGGCGATTCTAAATTGTCCCTAGTGTGGGTGTGGGGGTGTGCGCGTGTGTGTGTGTGCCCTGTGGTGGACTGGCACCCTGCCCGGGGTTTGTTTCCTGCCTTGCGCCCCGTGTTGGCTGGGATTGGCTCCAGTAGACCCCCGTGACCCTGTAGTTAGGATATAGTGGGTTGGATGATGGATAGATCGATAATATAATATAATATAATATCATCTTGGTTGTGTGGTGGGTTTGAAAACCCTGTTCCTAGTTGTGGTCCTTGTGTATTTTACATGTCTCCCTCCCATCTATCTGGGAAATCCACCTCTACATTCTCAAAGATTTGTAGGTTATGTAGATTGACATATCTAACTCTGGATGTAGCACCATTGAGAAGGTTATGTTTTAATGTCCAATGGATTGGCAATCTGTTGAGGAACATCCTTTGGCATTGTGTATCTGCAGTCTTTAACATGGCATGAGTCAACAGAATATAGGTTGGCCTAGTATCAGTGTGTTTACTTCTTCCACTATCTTATAAACATGCTATACTCTGTTTTGGGCTAATAGTTAACTTTATATTGGTCTGGCTGATGTGATTGGTTCCTGCTGTGAACTCAGTGCTGCAGGGATATGCAGTTTTCTGCATCACTGAACTGAATAAGCTGGTTAAAAAAATGATGGATGGATAATGTATACATTAGATGATAGCCTGTTGGCATAATGGCTATAATTATTGTCTTACACCTCCCGGACTTTGAATCAATACACTGTTTCTTTGGAGTTTAAGTGTCCCCCCACTGTCTATATGGGTTTTCACCTGGCACTTCATCTTTGTTCCACATATCAGATACATTGGGTTCTTGGAATTGACCTTGTGTGGATAAGGGCAGTCATGTTGAGATGGTGAGCGTACCCTGGTTTAGTATATGTCTTACTTCTGAGAGCATTGTATATCGCTGTGACCTGGGGTTGAACTAAGCAGCTTCAGACAGTGCCTGACTGGATGATTTATAAAGAATTGCCTTCTGTTACCTAGAACTCTGACCAGCGGGAAGCAGGTGCATAAAATGGATGGATGTATATGTGTTATGTGCCCAAAGGCATCACCAGCCTCTTATTAAATGAGCTGGTGACATGAAATATTACTCCTTTTCTTTTTTGTATTTCAGAGGTCTATGGATCATAGCCCCAAATCTGAATTCTGTCCAGCTCCGTCTTTAGAGATTTAGATGCCTGCAGGGTATCAGCTAATCAACTTAATTGAGTGTCAATCTGCCTAATTTAGTGTCACATTAGTAAAACAAAGAATTGAGAGGATTTCACAAATACCATAAGGCTTTCATAAGTGCAAGGCATTGTCAAAATTCTGAGCGTACCTTTTAGTATATTCAATTGTTTATTTTTTATTATTATATAGCTAGGCCAGTTAACATGGCCGCTTAGTCCAGTTAAACATGTTAAGTGAAGGAGCTAGTGTATATAACACCAACTAAAGTAGGTGATTTATGAGAAAAGTACAAATATTTATCTCTTGCTATCCAAGTACTAGTGAGGTTAATTATGTACATTTCTTTATACCACATGCTTCTGAAAATCTTTCAACATCTTTTATTAAGAAGGAGATCATCAAAGATTTGACAAGAACAAGGATAGGCTCACCAGTCACCTAAACCTCTAGTGTGAAATATGTAGGCCCCACTATAATGTACTATCTAGTACATTACTTGGTAAATATGATACAGCTGTTGGCATCCACACTATCATATTAATACCCTTTATAACGTTAATCACTGTTATTATGTCACCTCTTTATCTTTGATTGCCAAGACTGAAACAATTAAACGGCTTTAGTGTTTTCTCTTTTCACTTATAAATTGTAGATCATATTTTGGTACTGGCAGAAACAGTGTTCTGCTGGTAGAGAGGAGGATGTGTCACGTCCATGCAAACAAGGTCTAAGGCTATGTCTACACTGCTACATTCTCATTTCAATAGGACATTTTAAAATAAAAACGATCTCCATCCATGTGAACATTATCACATAATTTACGAAAGAATCTCCATCCACACTAAAGTGACTGAAATCGATTACACTGAGAAAAAATTCCCTGGGAAGCTAATACAGCCAGCCATGAGATTTATCACAAAACTTTAGCAGTTGGTAAATTATTTGGCTCTTGTATGTGTATGCAGCATTCAATATGTACAATATGCAATTTAGATGCATAAAGGTAAGCAACACAACACGCCTACTATGATGGAGTATGGTCTTCAGTGAAAAGTGACCAATTAGGGAAAGAGATGATGTAATGAGCAGGATCCAGTCAGGGAAGGTCAACATAATTAGGCATGAGTGCGAATTGAGTCTGCGTTTACAAAAAAACATTTTTTCCCATCCATACTACAACACTAGCTTTGCATTTTTAGAGGTTTATTGCTCTAAATGGAATATTCAAGGGTTGAAAATACCAGGTTAGTGTGGAAAGAAGGTGAAAATGGAGAGTAAGGTTTGCATTTTAACATGAAAATGCCGTAGTCTGGATGGAGGCTAAGATTCATTGGATCATAACCCCTGTCAGGGATGCCAGGGGCAACGACCCCGCCGGGACGCCTTGAGGGACCGGAAGAGGGTCTATGCCCGGCCTGGATCACGTGGGGGCGGCTGTCCTGGTTGCTTTGGGGGCCACAGGTAGAGGGCATGGAAGCCCAACCCTGCAGGGACACGTGGTCACCGCCAGGGGGCGCCCCAATGCCTTGGGGACCCTGGACCTCAGCACTTCCGCCACACCAGGAAGTGCTGGGGGGAAGAGGAGCAGGGACACCCGGAGAGCTTCCGGGAGAACAGCCGGCACTTCCGTCACACTGGGGCATGTCCAGGGAGGAATGCCGGGAAACACCTGGAGCTCATCCAGAATGAAATAAAAGGGGCCGTCTCCCTTCATTCGAGGCTGGAGTCGGGTGGAAGCAGGACAAAGCACGAGAGAGAGTGGAGGCGGCCCAAAGAGGAAGGCATTGTGTGGCCAGGACTGTGTGGGGGTTCGTGTGTGCACTTGAAATTATTGTACATAGTATTGTAAATAAACGTGTGGTGGTGTTTAATAACATCTCTGCCTGTCTGTGCCCGGGCCGCGTCCACACCCCTTCTTTGGCACCTGTCAATGGCATTTATGAATAAACCGACTCCACTAGACAGCAGAAGTATTTAAATGAGAATGAAATCAGGACACGGATCATTGTTTTATTAACAGGCCCAAGACGTAACATCAAAATCGTAATTCAAAGAAGATAACATCACAAGAAAGTAAGAAAGTTCTGTGGTGTAATCAGAGTGAATGAATGAAATCAGGAACTTTACCACAATACAACTAATATATACTCAGCAAAAAAAGAAACGTCCCTTTTTCAGGACTGTGTATTTCAACAATAATGTTTTAAAAATCCAAATAACTTTACAGATCTTCATTGTAAATTGTTTAAACAATGTTTTCCATGCATGTTCAATTAACCATAATCAATTAATTAACATGCACCTGTGGAATGGTCGTTAAGACCTTAACAGCTTACAGAAAGTAGGCATTTAAGGTCACAGTTCTAAAAACGCAGGACACTAAAGAGACTTGTCTACCGACTGTGAAAAACACCCAAAGAAAGATGCCCAGGGTCCCTGCTCATCTGCGTGAACGTGCATTAGGCATGCTGCAGGGAGGCATGAGGACTGCTGATGTGGCTAGGGCAATAAATTGCCATGTCCACACTGTGAGACGCCTAAGACAGCGCTACAGGGAGACAGGAAGGACAGCTGATCATCCTCGCAGTGGAAGACCACGTGTAACAACACCTGCACAGGATCGGTACATTCGAATATTACACCTGCGTGACAGGTACAGGATGGCCACAACAACTGCCCGAGTCACACCAGGAACACACAATCCCTCCATCAGTGCTCAGACTGTCCGCAATAGGCTGAGAGAGGCTGGACTGAGGGCTTGCAGGCCTGTTGTAAGGCAGGTCCTTACCAGACATCACCAGCAACAACGCCGCCTATGGGCACAAACCCAACTTCGCTGGACCAGACAGGAGTGGCAAAAAGTGCGTGAGTTTCTGCATGACAGCAATGTCAGTGTTCTGCCATGGCCAGCGAAGAGCCCAGATCTCAATCCCATTGAGCACGTCTGGGACCTGTTGGATCGCAGGGTGAGGGCTA
The DNA here is from genome assembly GCA_026402145.1 of Polypterus bichir lapradei. Taxonomy (NCBI): domain Eukaryota; kingdom Metazoa; phylum Chordata; class Cladistia; order Polypteriformes; family Polypteridae; genus Polypterus; species Polypterus bichir. The sequence goes on along the minus strand of JANRMT010062811.1, from coordinate 8,946,694 downwards.
GGGCCATTCCCCCCAGAAATGTCCAGGAACTTGCAGGTGCCTTGGTGGAAGAGTGGGGTAACATCTCACAGCAAGAACTGACAAATCTGGTCCAGTCCATGAGGAGGAGATGCACTGCAGTACTTCAAGCAGCTGGTGGCCACACCAGATACTGACTGGTACTTTTGATTTTCAGCCTCCCTTCATTCAGGGACACATTGTGAAACATTTTTAGTTTATGTCTTATGGTGTTGACTCTTTTAGTGTTCATACAAATATTTACACATTAAGTCTACTGAAAGTAAAAACAGTTGAAAGTCAGGGGACGTTTCTTTTTTGCTGAGTATATAAGGAAAAATGTGTGCATGAAAACAAAAATAATTTAATGTAACCAGATGAAATCCATAAGAGGTTGGGAGCATGCGCTGATTACAGTGCATTGTCGAACCCACCACACCACGCAATCCACCTGGATTGAGATCAGCTATGCAATTAGTGAAACCTGAGCACCACATTGAACAGTGTGAGGTGTTTTACAGTGGCTGGAGTGCCAATTCTGCCACCAACCCCCAAGTTTTCCCTGTAAATTCGAGAACCTACTTGCAGGGTTGGTTGCAGATTAACGTCATACCTAGGGCGAAACAATTGCAGATTAAGGGCTTTGCTCATGGGCCCAACGGAGTAGAGGTCTGGCATTTATGGGATTCAAACCGGCAATCTTCCAATTGCTGGCGCAGATCCCTAGCCTCAGAGCCACCACTACGCCCATTACATTATCAAAATAATTGTCTCAAAACAATTAAACTAAAATACTAATGAGAATGCTCATCTTTTCTTTGTTGCATCCACAAACTTGGGCAACTAGGAAGTATATTTTGATGATGTTTTAGGTTTAGACATCTGTTTAGATTGATTTTCCTGGTTTTGATTACACTCATCTCACGACCTTCTTTTCATATGTTGCTATTATTATTCTGCCATTGTCGCCTGCCTTTTTCCAACGCTTGGAAAGGATTTGTCTGGAAAAGAACATAAGGATATACTGTAAGAACATCTGACAAACAAGAGGAAGCATTCAATCCCTCAGGCCTGTTTGTTTAGCTAATAGCTAAGCTGTCCCAAAATCTCATTCAGATTCTTTTTAAAGGTTGTTGAGGTTTCTACTTCAACTCCATGTCTCGACAGTTTGTTCCAGAGTCCTACAACTCTTTGCGTAAAGAAGAGCTCCTTGGCTTTAGTTTTAAATGTACTTCCCCTTAATTTCCCTTGATGCCCTCGGCCACATGATTCGCCCTTTAACTCAAAGAATGTTGCTAAATCTACTTTCTCAATGCCTTTGAGGATTTTAAATACCTGGATTAGGTCCTCACGCAGTCTCCTCTGCTTGAGACTAAACAGGTTTAATTCTCTGAGTCTGTCAGAGTTGAAAGTGGGAGTTCAGTATTCTGATGCAAAGGCCCATCCGGCAGAGTTAGTTCTTCAGGAAACTGGCTTTAATGTTGGTTATCCATGCACCAATGAAGATGGTAGAATGGATATTGTGATGCTTGCTGTGGTTATGGAGACTCTTCCCATAACGTTTTGTTCAGTTTCAAGTGACACTAGGAAATTTTCTAAAGACTGGAGGCTAGCAAATATTATCCCAATGTATTAAAATGGTGATTGGGCTCATCCAAGTAACTGCAGACCAGTGAGCTTAACGTGCATCATAGGTAAATTAATGGTGGCAATTATTAAGGAAGAGCTTGAGAAGAACATGTCAAGAGCTGGAGTGTTAGCAACTATTTAACGTGGGATCAGACAGGGAAGGTCATGTTTCACTAATATACAGGAAATCCATGAGGAACCAAAAAAGCATATAATAAAAGGTGCATAAGATATTATTTATCTTGATTTTCAGAGGGCTTTTAAAACATTAGAACAATCTAGACGAGAACAGGCCATTCAGCCCAACAAAGCTCGCCAGTCCTATCCACTTATTTCTTCCAAAAAAACATCAAGTCGAGTTTTGAAAGTCCCTGAAGTCTTACCATCTACCACACTACTTGGTCACTTATTCCAAGTGTCTATCGTTCTTTGTGTAAAGAAAAATTTACCCTTAACAAGTTTCCAACTGTGTCCCCGTGTTCTTGATGAACTCATTTTAAAATAACAGTTTCGATCTGCTGTACTAATTTCCTTCATGATTTTAAATACTTCAATCATGTCTCCTCTTAATTTTCTTTTGCTTAAACTGTATAGGCTCAGTTCTTTTAATCTTTCCTCATAATTCATCCCCTGTAGCCCTGGACTCAGCCTAGTTGCTCTTCTCTGGACCTTTTCTAGTGCTGCTATGTCCTTTTTGTAGCCTGGAGACCAAAACTTTACACAGTACACCAGATGAGGCCTCACCAGTGTGTTATAAAGGTTCAGCATAACCTCCTTGGACTTGTACTCCACACATCAAGGCGCTATATAACCTGACATTCTGTTAGCCTTCTTAATAGCTTCTGAACACTGGCGGAAAGTTGATAGCGTAGAGTCCACTATGACTCCTAAATCCTTCTCATAAGGTGCACTCTCGATTTTCTGACTTCCCATTGTGTATTCAAACCTAACATTTTTACTTCCTGTGTGTAATTCTTTACATTTACTGAAATTAAATTTCATCTGCCACAAATCTGTCCAAGCCTGTATGCTATCCAAGTCCTTCTGTAATTATATAACAGATTCCAAATTATCTGCTAATCCACCTATCTTGGTATCATCTGCAAACTTAACCAGCTTGTTGCTTATATTCCTGTCTAAATCATTTATATATATAAGGTACCACATGAAAGGTTAGTGATGAAACTAAAACGAGTTGAAATTCTATATGTGGGCACAAGTCTGTCAGAAACACAAAAAAGCAACCGGTAATGGAGAAGAAAACTTCTTGAGAATTATGTGATAAAATTGGTGTCCTTCAGGGGTGAGAGCTCCATGTGAATATTCACCCTGCCATTATTCAAACGGAGTTCTCCAGGCAGCACCTATCCCAGATTGGAAGGTGACAATAAAATCCTTCTTCTTCTTCTTTCAGCTGCTCCCGTCAGGGGATGCCACAGCGGATCATCTTTTTCCATATCTTCCTGTCCTCTCCACCTTGTTCTGTTACACCCACCACCTGCATGTCCTCTCTCGCCTCATCCATAAACCTTCTCTTAGGCCTTCCTCTTTTCCTCATGCCTGGCAGCTCTATCCTTAGCATCCTTTTCCCAATATACTCAGCATCTCTCCTCTGCACATGTCCAAACCAATTGTAAGATAAGTGCTATATAGCGCCAGACTCGACACAGATTGGACACAGGAGGCACGTGTGTAAAATAAAAAGAGTTTTATTTCTCTTCAGCTGGAGGGCACGTCTTCCCCGTAATCCCCCCAGCCACAACACAGTCCCAAGCACCAGTATAGCACAAGCACTTTTCTCTTCCTTGGCACCACCACTCCTCCCTCGCAACCTTGTCCTCCTCCACCCAACTCTGGCTGATGAGTGGTGGTTGCTGGCTCCTTTTATAGGTCACCTGGAAGTGCTCCAGGTTTTTGATCACCGAGTTCCGGCGGCACTTCCAGGTGTGATGAATCTGTTGCCCACACAGGCTGAGGAGTCCCAAACACAGCACCCCCTGGCGGTACCTGCGGGACCCAACAGGGCTGCCCTCTACTCCAATTCCCAGGTAGCCCTGTGGGAAACCAAGGCACTACTCCAGCCCAGGGGGGCGGCCATCTAGCATCCAGGGGGTGGTATTGCACTGTCCAGGGCTGCTCCCCTTGCTTATAGTGTGCAGGGGCGTCCCAGCTGGGCATGGACACCAGCCGCCTGCCACACAATGCAATTTCACTTCTCTGACTTTGTCTCCCAACCGTCCATCTTGAGCTGACCCTCTAATGTACTAATTTCTAATCCTATCCACCCTCGTCACACCCAATGCAAATCTTAGCATTATTAACTCTGCCACCTCCAGCTCTGTCTCCTGCTTTCTGGTCAGTGCCACCATCTGACAGTAAAATCCTTTAATAGATACTAAGTATATAATTATTATTTGTGCTATGTCTGTCTTATTTTTTTATGTGTGTTTAGTTTATCACTGTTATGCCTTTGATGCGGCACTATAAGCAGAACAGTGTTTCCATAGTACCATTCCCAGCACTGAACGTGGTCCATTTATGGAGTTAATGCACACAGCTGGACACACTGGCCAACCTGGGTAAACCCATAAAATGGCTATTAAACCAGTAATGACAACAATGATCTTATCATTCACCATTTCAGAATGACAAAGGGTATCTTGCCTCAGGCATATCCAGTCAACTCATCTAAGACAATTTTGTCCTTTCTTCATTTCAATTGAGCAATGGACTTTCCATACTCGCTTAATGAAGTTTTAAAAATTAACGTGCTGATTATACTGGTGTGACACTTTCAAGGGTCTTCTCTTTCTTTATCCTCTCACTTGGCGTATGTGCAATTTAAAAGCAAAAATTCAGACTTAGCATATACCACTGTAATTTAGGGTGCTTATAAGAAATGTAATGAAGTACATAATAAACAAGAAGAGTTGTGTCAAATATTTGAAATATTAAAATGTGTGTTTCAATTTAAAGTCTATTCTCGATTGTAATAGAAATGTGTAATTTTTCACCCTCTGAGAGAGGGCCTTAGAAAGCTAGATCCCTAGTAAAGGGTGAAAAATCAAAAATAACATCAAATTCATAATCACTGACCTTGAAATAGTATAAACGATACCCTACATGCTTACAGCAATTGAAATCTGTCATTTTAATCTTCTGGAATTGTGTCCTAGAAAGATAGGACCACTGATAAAGCATCAAATATCAAATTAATATTATCATATTTATGACCAGCAACCTCGAAACAGCATAAAACAACTCTCCACACAAATATATTATCAATCCCCATTGTGTTAGAGCTTTGTGAAAAGGAGTAACTTTGAAACTATGTATCCCATAAGAGAGTCAACCTCTGGGGTTGGTTGATGTGCCCTGCACAGTTTCAAGTCCTTCTGATCAGAGATGGTTTTGCTGCACACACCTATTGACTGGAAGATCGCAGGAATCATCTGGTAGAGGTGTCCTTTCATCGGATTGGCTGGCCCAGCTGTGGAATGGCCAATAGGGGGAGGCAGCTTGATGGCCGAGGTCTCCAGGACAAATCCAAATCGTATCATGTGATATCATCTACTGTTAAATTCTGCTCTGTACTTGTAATATTTCTATTGCACTGTTATATTGTATTGAGGATTACTTATGTTCTGTTCTGTGTACTGCGGTGGGCTGGCACCCTGCCCGGGGTTTGTTTCCTGCCTTGCGCCTTTTGTTGGCTGGGATTGGCTCCAGCAGACCCCTGTGACCCGGTAGTTGGGATATAGTGGGTTGGTTAATGGACGGATGGGATGGATATTCTCTGTATTGTATTGTATTGTATTTACCCCCTTTTGTTTGACACCCATTGCACACCCAACTACCTGGAAAGGGGTCTCTCTCTGAACTGCCTTTCCCAAGGTTTCTTCCATTTTTTCCCTACTAGGTTTTTTTTGGGAGTTTTTCCCTATCTTCTTAGAGAGGTTGGGGGGCTGTCCTAAGGCAGGGCCAGTTAAAGGCCATTGTGGCATTTCTTGTGTGATTTTGGGCTATACAAAAATAAATCGTATTGTATTGATTTAATTTAATTTTCTGCACAACTATATTTCTAAGGTAGCCTTAAAATGAGGGGTTTTTTTTGGGTGTAGAGGGACAAAAACAGAGGGAACACCAAAAGGATCGACATCTTCCATAATTAAGACATCAAGATAAGGCAAACAGTTTATGATATGGGGGTGTTTCTTATACCTGTTAGTCAGGAGGTGCATACTCATAATAATTCTTATGAACACAATAAATACAGAATCCCAAGTCATAACCACTGTAAGAGACAGCCGGCAGCTAAACCCGGCCGCGACGCTCCTGCGATGGAAGGATGGGAGAAGGCAGATTTTCAAGGACACTGCCTCCCCAAAACACTAGATGGCAGCTCCCCTGGAGTGTAATGCTGCCCTGGATTCCCGCAGGGCTTGGAGTTTGGTTTCTCGGCCCTGTTGGGTACCATGGGTGCCACCAGGAGGAGCTGTGAGAGGACTGGAGGAGCCATGCCTCATCCATAGCGCGGAAGTACTACCAAGTCACAAGGACGGGAGCCCTAAAGTAAAGAACTTTAATTCTCTGTCTGACCCAGAAGTGCTGACAAGGCATGTGGATGGAAAAGCAGAAGCACTTCCGGGTCAAGGACTATGTAAAGGACTGCTGAAGACCCAGCAAGTGAGTTGGAGTCAGGAGGAGTAGGACAGAGCTTGCTGGGAGGTGTGGAGGAGAGAATTGTGTTAATTTATTGTTTATTTAATTGTTTATGGTGGCTGTGGTGCTTGAAAGGCACTATTTAAAGAAGAAAACTATTATGTATTTGGGGGCTTTTATTTTGTGTCCATTTATGTTAGGTAGAATGCCCAGAGGGGGCTGGGTGGTCTCATGGTCTGGAACCCCTGCAGATTTTATTTTTTCTCCAGCCGTCTGGAGTTTTTTTTTTTCTGTCCTCCCTGGCCATCGGACCTTACTTTTATTCTATGTTAATGAGTTTTGTCTTATTTTTCTTATTTATTTTCTCTTTCTTCATCATGTAAAGCACTTTGAATTACATTGTTTGTTTGAAAATGTGCTATATAAATAAATGTTGTTGTTGTTGTTGTTGAGCATCTGTCTGTTGGGGTTAAAGGGGCAACAGCAACCCCTAGCGTTCACACCATAGTTAGAAGGTTTTGGATACCCCTGTTATCACCATCTCTCTTGCTTTCTCTGTTCTAAGTTGTCCCCAAATAAGTAGCACCAACTCGTGCACAACCTGAACCATCCTGCAGGGATCAGACTTGCTGCATCCTTCCTGCCCCGGCTACCTAATCTATTCTTCAATGTTCACCCCCCTACCGAGCTCAAGGGATCATTCCTGTCAATATCCTTATAGTGGGCTAGAAAAACGTAAGTTCATCAGCAAGACATTTCCACCCCGGACTCACTGTTCTTCCTAAATAAATAATTCTGCTTCTGAGCAATCCTGCTACAAGAGCAGCATGCGTATTTGCATGCTTTTTACATTTATATAATACAGCTAGATTTTGCCGTCTTGTTCTGCATAACTGTAGGGCGCAGAATAATCCAATCATTACAATGATTTGCCTGTGCCAATTTGGAGAAATTGTGTTGTCTATTTGTAAAATCGAGGCAAATTCCTTCTAACGCCGGAAAAAAAAAAAAAAAATCACAGGTCGACGGTGCTCCTGGCCCTTTTTGAACTGGGCTTAATCTATATGCAAATGGAGCATTAAGAAGCATTGCAGTGTGTTTGTATCTACATGTACATATAAGGATACTGGCAGACGGATACTCTGGTGCCAGATAATATGAAAAGTAAATTATTTCACATTAGGGTAATAAGTAGGTTTGAGTTTTTTACAAGGCTCCTGAGACTTTATATTTAGTAATTCAACCAAAATAACTGTCTAAAGAACAGATCTGGGGCTGCCGACATTAGCGCTAATGATATTTTCCAGCTGTTTAATAATGAGAGGCCAGTAATTGAAATTCACTTTTAAATAAATCAAAAAAAAAAAAACATGTTATATGTCTACATACAATTCTGTCGGGTTTCATTAGCAGCCAACCTTCATTTTATTTCATTTCTGTCCTTCTATGGTCAAAGACTTTAGCACATATATTAGCTCTCTTTCCCCACAAAGCCATCAGCTATAAGTGCCATCTCTTTATTTTGTCACATTATGAGTATAACCATTACGGCGCACTTCAACAGAACACAACAAAAATGATACCTGTACTGCTGAAACCAGACAAATTGTGACTGCACTACCTCCCTAACCCCATATTGCAATAAGTGGGATCAGGAAATAAATGCAAATTGTAGCTACTGGAGCTAAAGAAGAATAATGCAGGATCATTAATTTGAATCATCCTGCATACATCCGTTATGTGAAAATGCTTCATTTGGACAGTTCACTAATAAGGTTACTGGCAGGCTCCATTTCGCATTGTCAAGTGTCTCAGTAGGGTTAGATCACTCACATCTTCATTCACAAAATGGCTGCTCCAAAAACACCAACTTATTTGCTTCTTCTCTTTAACAAGGATGTGTCTGCCTTTGGGATTCCTGACTTGACATTGTTTCCATGTCTACAGCTTGGACAAGTTTTCGATCCACAGAAACAGATTAAACAATTTTTGCTAGATTAGAACATAGAAAATGTGACAAGTGAGAGGTTGACCATTCAGTCCCACAAGCTTGTGTGTTGAGCTCATAACTAAGCTGTCCCAATATCTCTTCTTCGGAAAGATTGTCAAGGCTTCTGCTTCAACTACGTGACTCTTTGGTTCGTCCCAGATTCTCATAACTCTTTGCGTAAAGAATTGCTTCCTGGCATCAGTCCTAAGTTCACTTGCCCACTTAATTTCCACTGGTGTCCTCGAGTATGTGATTCATGATTAAGCTGAAAGCAATCGGCTGGATCAACTTTATCAATGCCTTTGAAGGTTTTGAAGTTCTAGATTAGGTCCCCACACAGTCCACTCTGCTGGAGACTAAACAGATTTAATTCTCTTAATGCTTTATAGATTTCTAGCATGGAACGTCTTAGGGAAGCTTTGTGTTAGAATGCTGTCTTTGTTTTGTCATGATTTTCATTTTTAACTAAATATTGCAATTTCCCCCTGCTCCCTTTTCTGCTTTGTATTTACCCTTATAGTAACATTAGTAATTTCACGCTGGTCTCTTTCCTTACTTGCCTGCAATGTACCCCAAAGAGCCTTATACTTGTATATTCCTCCTGTTTGCCACAGTTCTCTGCTGAGCCATTAGCTCCTGCATACTAACTTGAGGGGAGACTTTATGTCTTTTGAAAGATAAGAACCAGTAGGTAAATACAGTCATAGACAAGTCAACATCAGTACCGAAAGTCAAAGTCATCTGTCTTCAAAATCAAATCACTGACCAAAACTTGAAGACTTATAACAGAAACTATGTTCTTTCAGGGGTGGCACGATGGCGGGGTGGGTAGCGCTACTGCCACACAGTTCACGGTTCACTTCCCGGGTCTTCCCTGCATGGAGTTTGCATGTTGTCTGCGTGGGTTTTCTCCGGGTGCTCCGGTTTCCTCCCACAGTCCAAAGACATGCAGGTTAGGTGTATTGGTGATTCTAAATTGTCCCTAGTGTGTACTTGGTGTGTGTGTGTGTGCCCTGCGGTGGGCTGGTGCCCTGCCCAGGATTTGTTTCTTGCCTTGAGCCCTGTGTTAGCTGGGATTGGCTCCAGCAGACCCCCGTAACCTTGTAGTTAGGATATAACGGGTTGGATAATGGATGGTTGGGTGTTCTTTCAGTAGGAAGACAATGATCAAGAATTCAATTTTCATGCTAAACAGGAACATTAGAACATTAGAACATTCTAGACGAGAACAGGCCATTCAGCCCACCAAAGCTCGCCAGTCCTATCCACTTGTTTCCTCCAAGAAAACATCAAGTCGAGTTTTGAAAGTCCCTAACGTCTTACTGTCTACCACACTACTTGGTAGCTTATTCCAAGTGTCTATCGTTCTTTGTGTAAAGAAAAACTTCCTAATGTTTGTGCGAAAGTTAACCTTAACAAGTTTCCAACTGTGTCCCCGTGTTATAGGAGCTATAAAGGATGTCAGAGTTGACCTTTAATCCCATTTCTGTGGTGATAAGACATACTTCACACATTCTGGGGACCCAAAAAAAATAAAGCAGACCTTTGCTCTAAAATGATGTCCTCCTTAACAAAACAAAGATTTTGTCGTGGCATAACAGTTATTTTAACGTTTTCACTTTGTAATGGACCCTGGCACATTCCAGAGAATTCTGGGAATGATCCCCTAGAAAACATCTGACGCCTCTGCTCTAAAATGATGGGGTCCATAACAAAGCCAAAGATGGTACAGTGGCATAATGGTTAACATTTACAACAACTTCACTTTGTAATGAAATCTCACACATTCTGGGGAATTCTGGGAATGATCACCTTTGAAAATATGCCTTTGCTGAAAATGATGACTCCATAAATAAACAAAGATGGTGTTGTGGCATAATAGTTAATATTCACAACTTTGTCAGGTTGTAACGAAACCTTACACATTCCAGGGAAATCTGGGAATGATCACCTAGAAAGACACCTCTGCGCTGGAAAGACGGCACCTGTAACAAAACAACTATGGCATCACAGCATAACGGGAAATATTTAGAACTTGTCATTATAACAAAAAGTCAGATTAAAGTTAGGATCTTTGGGTCCCATACATCTAAACAAACATGTACTTTTTAAATATTAAGAAAAAAAACCTAATTATAACATTGTGCTTGTGTTTTTTGGCTCCTGCTTGATCCTTCTTTACTGCTGTAACTCTTTTGATATTTTTGTTTGCTTCTCTTTGGTTTTTAAATTTTTTTCTCTGTTAAGTGGATTTTAAAAATTCATATTGGATTTCATAATTTTTTTCTTCGTTAAGTGGATTTCAAAAATTCAAATTGGATTTCATAAAATACTACTTTTTTTTTTCTTGGACGTTTAGTCAATTTAAATCTTATTAGGGGGATAAAACACTTCAATTATTTATTTATTTTTGCAACAAATTTTGGTTCACCTGCTGAGCTCAGTTTCTTGGTGCCATTTTTGTTGTTTCTGGCTTTTAGACCACTGCAGTTTTTATGACTTGTTCCCTGCGAGTTGAGCCTCCAGGAGGCGGGGCCACTCTGACATCACTGCTCCTAAGCCTGCCTCTTATCTACTGAGAAGATTCAGGAGCCAAAGATCACTTGTTTATTGTACAGGCGGTAAGTCATTTTTTCTGTTTAGATTTACTATTTTCTTTTTTTTTTTTTATTCTTTTTCTGCTATGTTCTTGAATTATTCTTCTAGACCAGGGGTGGGCAATGTCGGTCCTAGAGAGCTACGTTGGCTGCATGTTTTCATTTCAACCTAACTGCTTAATTAGAAACCAATCTTTGCCAGTCTCACACCTTATTTAATTTTATGGCTTGTTAGTCTGCAATGTAAGGTTCTTATATTGTAGATTTTTTACTTTCCAAGGATATCATCCAAATGATTTGAAGCCTAAAACAGATCATTTTCAGTCTGTCACATTTTCTATTACATGTTTTATTAAATCAAACAGTGCAAGGTGAACATACACAAATGCAAATTAATATAAACTGGATGGAGAACTGCTGGCTGCTTTGTTATTTACATTTTATTGCTAATAAGGAGCCATTAAAACAATGAATACAGCTGTTTAAGATTGAAATAAGCAATCAAGGGTGGGGAACCTTAACAAAACAGACCACTAAAATGAAGCATCAAAATGTCACTTAAGCTAACAGTGCTTCATCAGCAATAATTGTTTTCTCATTAAGAAATTGGGTTGGAACAAAAACCTGCAGCCATTGCGGCTCTCCAGGACTGACATTGCCCACCTCTGGTCTAGACTGTGGTTTGAATTTTGTTGGTTTCCTTCCTAGGCCAATCCTTTTGAAAAATGTTGCCCTTTTGAGCTTTTCTTTATATGGATTTTTTTTTACTTATTAAGATTATTTTTTGCCATTTTTTATGTGCAAGCTGAGGGTTTACAGTTATCCCTTCTCTTGTGTGGTTTTTGTGCTATTTTTGGAACATTTATGGTTATTTTTGATGCTTAAACCCCTTTAAGGCCTAGTCTGTCAGGACTTCTATAGGAAACTAAGAAGATAAAGCCACAGTTACAAATTCCACTCCAGTGTCACTGTGTGTTTAAGAGTAAGTCATCTAGCCTTCCAGTTGAGAGAATATAATGATATTTTCATCTAAAAACTGCATAATATTATATTATTATTATTATTATTATTATTATTATTATTATTATATAATATTATAAGATTAGCGCAATGTAAGATAAACTTTGATAAATATTACTAGCTGAGGTGCCATTTTTAGCTCATTCACTGCCTTCATTGTCGGAGGTCAGTTTCTTTTTTTGCTTTCTTCTTTAAAGCTTTTGCTTGATTTCCTAATTTGGCTTTTCAATAAATTACCTTTCCTTTCAGTAAAATCTCTCTAGCTTTCATGTTCTACTATTTTTATGTTTTTTAGCTCCACAAGATGATCTATTATAGGATTAGAAAAAAATGTAAAAAATAAGTGGTAGTTTTGCAAAACATTTGAGAGCATGCTATTATTCAATGCAACAATCTACTACAATGAAATATCAGCACTTGGACAGAGTCAAGAAAAGAACTGGGAGCACCAGAAGTGTAAAACAGTGCCACAGTCTGGCATGGATTCTAAAGAATTCTCAAAAACATCATCATGTCTTTGTGTAAGCAGTAAAGAAAGAAGACAGGCATTCTAGTTACTAGAAAAGCTTTAGTTATTCATGTATTTATCCCTTTATTTACATCCTCCTGGGCAGAAGGATTAATTAGATTTCATAATGCAGGACTTGATTTGTAGCTTAAAGCAGCCAGCCAAATGAAAGCGATCGTACCCAAATTTTAAAAGCATTGTTCTTTGTAAGAGAGATACTGCTGCTGCACTGGTTAAATGCCTTAAATCTCTTGATGCATAAAGTAACACACTACCACATAAATAAAAAAGGATGGAAGCACGACTTTGCTCTTTGGATGATTCGAAGTAAAGTTAAATAGGGAGGGAATGAATAACATTACATTAAAATGTATTTTCCACCCACACAATTACACAAATTACATTAAATTCTAATGACAAATATATATACAGTACAGGCCAAAAGTTTGGACACACCTCCTCATTTTCTTTATTTTCATGACCATTTACAGCACTCCATCACTCTCCTTCTTGGTCAAATAGCCCTTACACAGCCTGGAGGTGTGTTTGGGGTCATTGTCCTGTTGAAAAATAAATGATTGTCCAACTAACCTGACTTCTGCACAACACAACTGCTGGTCCCAACCCCATTGATAAAGCAAGAAATTCCACTAACTAACCCTAATAAGGCACACCTGTGAAGTGAAAACCATTTCAGGTGACTACCTGTTGAAGCTCATCGAGAGAATGCCAAGAGTGTGCAAAGCAGTAATCAGAGCAAAGGGTGGCTATTTTGAAGAAACTAGAATATAAAACATGTTTTCAGTTATTTCACCTTTTTTTGTTAAGTACATAACTCCACATGTGTTCATTCATAGTTTTGATGCCTTCAGTCATGAAAATAAAGAAAACACATTGAATGAGGAGGTGTGTCCAAACTTTTGGCCTGCACTATGACAGAGAGACAGAGAGAGACAGAGGAGAATGGCGACACAGTGGTTAGCACTGTTGTCTGATAGTTTGAAGTCTGACTCAGCCACATTTTGTATAGACTCCGCACATTCTTCTAGTTGTATTTTTCTACAGAATTTTGTTGCCTCCTAAATTGAGAAAATATATGATAAAGCATCAGATTGATTAGTGACTTTAAATTTAAGGACACATCTGTGATGGACTGCCAAGCAATCCATAGTTGTGCATGTCTTGCGCTTGAATAGACCTTGGCTTCATGAAGCCCTGTATTGGGAGAAGCAGTTAAGAAAACAGGTGGGCTGTTAAATGTACAAGAATAGGGGGGTCTTTTACAGAGAAGGAGTTTTAAATGTAAGCCGGGGGAATGATGTTGAGGTTGCACAGCTAACCTCCTCTCTTACGTTCCCACTGATAGTCAGAAAGACAAAGAATGGGGAAAGACTCCTGATTTCATCCTAAACCTACCCTTTCCAGCACCCCTGCTGTAAATGTCTTTAACAACAGCAAGTAGCTGCCATTTTACAGACCTGCACCTGAACAGATGTAAAGTGTAAATTTGACATAGCACAGCAAACGTTTATTTACAAGTGGGGAAACATTTTTCCCTCACTCCCCACAGCAGCACAGTACGAAAAAGCACCAAATACACAGTCCCTTCTTCCTTCTTTTTGCCTCCACTGGCAAGCTTTGTCCCTCTTCCCCCTGACTCTGGCTCTCCGAATGGGGTGAGGTGGCTCCTTTTATGTTACACCTGGTAGTGCTCCAGGTGGCTCATCAGGGTTAACTGGAATCACTCCCAGGTGTGATGGAAACCCTAAGTAGGGTTCTATAGCTCTCCCTGGCGGCCCCCAAGGAACCCAAAAGGGCTGTGCAAATTCCATGTCCATGGTGCCACATCTGCCCAGGAGGTCTGCCCTCTTGTGTCCCGGGGAAGGTAGTGCCCTGTGGATGCTCTTTTCCCTGGTTCTTCCATTCAGCTGGTGTCCCAGCCAGGTAATAGTCATGGTCGTTCATCATAAGATATATCATGTCAGGTTGGGGAGCATGCACTGGTACAGCACGTCACCGCACCCACCACATGACAAACCTACCCAGACAAACACGCAGTCCAACTTGGAGACTTGGACCTTTTGCAGAAATATCGGGAGTGCCACACACCCTTTCCAGTGACCTCATAGGAAGAGTCACATGAACGTCACTGCTGAGGTAAGTAAACCTCTAATATATATACTGTATATATATATATAAATATATATTTATATATATATATATTGTAGCAAGTGGCTGGGGATGGCACCCAGCCGGGATGCCTAGAAAGACCGGAGGAGGGCTTACACCTCCTCCAGACCACGAGGGGGAGACCGCCCTGGTGGCTTTGGGGACCTCAGGAACAGAACTTAGAAGCTCATCCCTATAGGGGTCGTGGTCACCGCCAGGGGGCGTTCGGATGCCTGAGGAGCCCTGGCCCTCAGCAATTCCGCCACACCCGGAAGTGCTGAGGGGAAGAAGACCAGGGACACCCAGAGTGCCTCCGGGTGCACAGCTGGCACTTCCGCCGGAAGGTTATCGGGAGGCACCTGGAGTTCGTCCGGGTGAGGATAAAAGGGGCATGCCTCCCTCCATTTGATGGCTGGAGTCAGGAGAGGAGTAGGACAGAGCTCGGAGGAGAGGAGTGGAGGCAGACCAGAAGAGAGAGAGAGAGGCATTGTAAAGGCCTGGACTTTGGGGTGAAAGTGGGTTGTGTGCTGTGTGTTTCCACTTGTAAATATGGATTGTGTGAATAAACGTGTGTTGGGTTTTGTACTTACGGTGTCTGCCTGTCTGTGTCCAGACTGTTTCCCACAGTATATATATATTCTTAGGTCTGAAACACATTCTGATTATTTGGGTTGTTACCTACCAGGAAACACTTGTGATTGGTTGGCCACTTGGAAAATATCCGCCACGTACTCTTAGTTGTAAAAAGCAGATCATAGATATGTTATACAGTATCTGCGAGATAGGTGTCGCAATTACAGATAGAAGATGAACTTCCTGAAAGATGGGAGTCTTACAATAACTTTAACCTCCCAACACTCAATTAAATATTTCTGTTATGTTCTGTGCCATTGAACGCTTGTTATATTGTTTCACATGCTCAAAAACACATCTATGATCTGCTTCTTGCAACTAACAGGAAGCGGTGGATCTTTGCAAACTGGCTGACCAACAACAAGCATTACCTGATAGGTAACAACCCAATTAATCAGATTTCGTTTAAGAACTAAGAATGTAATACTCAGATCTTCACTCTGTCAAATAAGTGAACCAGCTGTCATTGTGCAACGTTAGAGGCTTCGTCTCAGGCACTGACCTTTGAGGATTGAGCCCCGTAAAAAGATGCTGTGTATTGTGTACTCTTTGCATTATGTGGAAGATACTCTATAATATATATATATATATATATATATATATATATATATATATATATATATATATATATGTTTGTGTGTGTATATTTATATATTGTCACATATGTGCAAGTAAGAGGAAGCTGAGTGGACCAAGTGGAGGTAATTACCCACCAGGGCAGGGGGTGGCAGGGTGCACTAATCCTACTTCCATTATCTCTACAAGTCAGATATGGGAAAACCTACTAGATGCACCATCAAATGATGACACGACACGGATGACATCACTTTAGGTTCTGGCCACAGACGACGTCACTTCTGGTTTTGGCCTTTAAAGCCGCCACCATCCAGACAGTTCATTTCAGGACTCAAACCAATGCACATGAGTGCCTCAAAAAAAACCCATTGCAGCCTGGGACAATATATGGGTAGCTGCCCCAAACCTTTTTGTGTGTGTCGAGGCTGTTCATTTCACAATATATTTATATATATAGACATCTTCCACACATCTCTGAGCCAGTCGTCAGTCCCAGCATGCTTCAAGTCGACCACCATCATACCAATGCCGAAGAAGTCATCAGTGACATGCTTGAATGTCTACCGACCAGTTGCACTCACGGCAATTATCATGAAGTGCTTCGAAAGGTTAGTCATGTCACACATAAAGACTAATATCCCTGCCTCCCTTGACCCTCTTCAGTTTGCATACCGCTCAAACAGGACAACTGAGGAATCCATATTTTCTGTCCTTCACCTCTCCCTGACACATCTGGATAAAAAAGGCACATATGTCAGGATGCTATTCATAGACTTTATCTCTGCCTTCAACACAATCATCCTTCAAAAGCTGGTTGTAAAACTGAGCAGATTGAGCCTGAACACCACCCCCTGCAATTGGATCCTGGACTTCTTGACAGAGAGGCCCCAGTCTTCCAACACTTCTAGCATCATCACACTGAGCACGTGAGAGCCACAGGGCTGCATGCTTAGTCCACTGCTTTTCACCCTGCTAACTCACGACTGCACAGCCATGCACAACACCAACCACATCATCAAGTTTGCAGATGATATGATGGTGCTGGGACTGATAAGCAGGGATGATGAAACAGCATACAGAGATGAGGTAGAACGGCTGTTTGCATGATGTGAAGACAACAATCTATCTCTCAATGTTGACAAGACAAAAGAGATAATTGTGGACTACAGAAAATCACATCCTGCCCACATCCCACTCAGCATCAACGGTTTAGATGTGGAGACTGTTAGAAGTACCAAGTTCCTCAGTGTGCACATAACTGAGCAACTTACGTGGACGCATAACACCTCATCAGTAATCAAGAAAGCCCAGCAGAGACTACACTTCCTGAGGTGGCTGAAGCGAGCAGGTCTTCCCCCATCCATTCTCACCATGTTCTACAGAGGCACCATTGAGAGTGTTCTGACCAGCTGCATCACTGTCTGGTATGGCAACTGCAACATATCCGACCACAAGCGCCTGCAAAGGGTAGTGAAGACAGCAGAGGACATTATTAGGGTGCCTCTCCCTTCACTACAGGACATATTTTACAAACGCAATGTCCACAAGGCCTGCAGCATTGTGCAGGACCCCTTAAACCCCTCATATGGACTTTTCACACTTCTGCCATCCAAGAGAAGATACTTCAGCATCAGAGCCAGATCTGCCAGGACAGTCCTTTATACGACTACTAATGGACACCACCACACCAGGCCAATAATGAGTTCTCAATAAACCCAACCTGCATATATGTGTGGGAGGAAGCAGAGACATCTGAGAGAAATGAACTTGAACTCAGGTTGCATAAGCCATGAGACAGTATATTAAATTGCTGTGCAATCCATGGCTGCACTGGGCATTTTGAACAACATGTTGATAAAATACAAAGCTGATGAGGTAGGCCTTGGCTTGATGGTCTGACAGATTGTGTATTTTCCTTTCTTGTAAATTCTGAAGACAACTTGACTGCGTAACCAAATTAAATACAACTATTGAAATAAAATATATGCAGGAACAGGACTACTGTGGGTAGAACAGCAACACAGTGGTCAGCGCTGCTGCTTTACACCCCATGGAGACTGGGCTTAAATCTCAGCCATGTCTGAGTGTTTTTATATTTTGTTTGTGTCTGCCCGTGCTCTGTTCCCATATCCAGCTGTGCAAATTCGGTCAACTGGTGACTTTAAATTAGTCTGACAGGAGTAGGGGGGATTGTGAAGGTGTGCATGTGTGATGAGTGGCCTAGCATCACAATTATAGGATGGTTCCTGCCTTTCCCTCATTGCCATATTTTTTGTTGTTGTTCTTTATTTCTCCTTATACAATTTCTTGCATTAGGAATTTATTTGTTTTCGCATATCCAGTGGGGTCAGAGTGCAGGGTGAGCCATTATACAGTACCCCTGGAGCAAGTGCAGGTTAAGGGCCCAGCAGAATAGGAGCTCTTTTGGCAGCACAAATCCTTAGCCTCAGGGCGACCACCACCGCAGGCCCCAGCCCTCCCTGCAACCATGAATTAGCACATGTGAGTCAAGAATTAGTGGGCAGATGTTGCGCCTGGTTTATACTTGATGCAAGCACCCTGGTTACAAGAGCTTCGAAGCAGAAGTGATGTCAGACATGGAGACAGTTTTTCACTGTGCACTCCACATGCATTTTTTCTAACATTTTTGTTTATCCAAAATGGTGAATTTCAAAGAGAAACTGGTCACAGTAGCACAGGCATCAGTATTGTACCACAAAGATGCTCAGAGGATGACAAATTCTTGGAAAAAAAAAATCCAAATAGCGCAGGACAAAATATAAGAACATAAGAAATTTGCCAAATGAGAGGAGACCATTCAGTCCATCAGGCTCACTTGTTTAGCTCACAGCTAAGCTGTCCCAATATCTCATGCAGGTACTTCAGAAAGGTTGTTAGGGTTTTTGCTTCAATTACATGTCTCTGTAGTTTTTTTTTCCCAGGCTCCCACAAGTCTTTGAGTAAAGAAATTAATTACAAGTTTATTAAAAATCCAAAACTGTCATATCACACTTGTAGCTGCGTTTATCCAAAATTACCAAAGTTCTGCAGCTTTTAGTTTGCTTCACAGGATGATTCAGGCACCAGGGTGACATGAATTCAAATAACTTCACATACAAAGTATCTTCGATTTAAAAGTTTTAGTAAATTCAAAGCAAAATAGTTCACACAAAAATAGAAAAAAAAATGTATAATAAAGAAAATTACAGTTCTTGGTTAAAGAAGGTTCTGTTTAAGGCTTATTTATCTTGTTGCATCTCTCTAAGTTTGGTCATACAGTCGAACTTTTGGCCCGTTAAGCACGCTAAGCAGTGTCAGAATACCGTATGCCATCTCCTCTATATGTAACGGTCCATGTTAGCAGTAAGACTATTTCCTAATTGTCTTAATTAACACTTAAGTTTTAACAAATCAAGCAAAGAAAGTTCTATTTCATGTTAACTTACAGGGTGTAGGAGACTATACCATATTCTAAGCAGATATAAGAAACTGATAATCTATTATTAAATTTAAGCAAACACTTAAATAAGTTGAACTTTAACATTACTTTCTAAGATTGGCTCTCATAACATTGACACAAGTATTCAGACACTTTGCTCTGACACATGACATTTGGTTCATGTGCATCCCTTTCATTGAGATGTTTCTACACCATGTTTGGAGACCACCTGTAGTCAAATCAATTCATGGGATATGCTTAGGAAAGGCACACAGATGTCAATAGAAGGTCACACAATTGAGTTAAAACCAAGTCATGAGGTCAAAGGAATTGCCTGCATAGTTTAGAAGATTAGAAGATTAGAACACTCTAGATGAGAACAGACCAGTCAGCCCAACAAAGCTCGCCAGTGCTCTCTCCCTATTTATTCCAAAAAACATCAAGTCTAGTTTTGAAAGTCCTTAAAGTCTTACTGTCTACCAAACTATTTGGTAGCTTATTCCAAGTGTCTATCTTTCTTTGTGTAAAGAAAAACTTCCTAATGTTTGAACAAAATTTACCCTTCCAACTGTGCTCCTGTGTTCTTGATGGGCTCATTTTAAAATAACAGTCTTGATCCACTGGACTAATTCCCTTCATAATTTTAAACACTTCAATCATGTCACCTCTTAAACTTCCATCCTTCCATTATCCAACCCGCTATATCCTAACTACAGGGTCACAGGGGTCTGCTGGAGCCAATCCCAGCCAACATATAGCGCAAGGCAGGAACAAACCCCAGGCAGGACACCAGCCCACCACACCTCTTAAACTTGTTTTAATTAAACTGTAAAGGCTCAGCTCTTTCAATCTTACCTCATAACTCATTCCCTGTAGCCCTGGACTCAGCCTAGTTGCTCTTCTCTGGACCTTTTCTAGTGCTGTTATGTTTTGTTTTGTAGCCTGGAGACCAAAACTGCACACAGTATTCCAGGTGAGGCCTCACCACTGTGTTATAAAGCTTGAGCAGAACCTCCTTAGGGAGAGGATTGTGTCAAAGCCCAGATCTGCGGAAGACTACAAAAAAATTCTGCAGCATTAAATGTTCCCATGAGCATAATTGCATTCATAATTATAATTACATGGAAGAAGTTTGGAACAACCATGACTCTTCCAAGATTTGGCCACTCGACCAAACTGACAAATCTTTGATAAGTGAGGTGACCAAGAACCTGACAGTCACTCTGGCTGAGCTCCAGAGATCTTTTGTGGAGATGGGAGGAATGTCCAGAATGACAACTATCACTGCAACAGTCCACCAATGTAGGCTTTATGGCAGAGTGGCCAGATAGAATCCTTTCTTCAGTAAAAAACACATGAAAGCCTTTTTCAAAAAAGACACCTAAAGGTATCTGAGACTGTGAGAAAGAAGATTCTCTGGTCTAATAAAGCCAAGATTAGCATCATGCCTGGAGGAAACAATGCACCGCTCATAACCTGTACAATACCATTCCAACAGTGAACCAATACTGATGGCAACATCATGCTATGGAGATGTTTTTCAACTGGGACTGGAAGACTAGTTAGGGTTGAGGCAAAGTTAAAAGATATATCCTTAATGAAAAGCTGCTCCAGAACCTCTCAACCTCAGACTGGGCCGAAGGTTGACCTTACAACAAGGCAATGACAGCAAAGAGGAAACAGGAGTGACATAGGGTCAACTCTGTGAATGTTCTCAGAGGTGCCCAGCGAAAGTATAGACATAAACCTAAATGAAAATCTCTGGAGAGATCTGGAAATAGCTGTCCACCAATGGTCTCCATCTGAACTAACAGAGCTCGAAAGGATCTGCTGAGAAGAATGACAGAAAAATTCCCAAATCCAGGTGTGAGACTGAAGAAGACAGCAGGCAGTAATTGCTGCCAAATGGGTGCCAGTGAAGGACTGAGTAAAGGGTTTGAATACTTGTGTTAATGTGATACTTCAGTTTTTTATTTTTAATAAATCTGGAAAATTTTCTAAAATCCTGTTTTCGTTTTGTCATTGTGGGGTATTGAGTGTTGCTTGTTGAGCAAAAAAAAATTAATTTAAACAATATTAGCATAAGGCTGCAACATAAAGAAATGTAAAAAAAAATGAAAGGTCTGAATACTTTCTAAATTGACTGAATCTCTCTTACTAGCACATTACACTGCACATTTTAATAGATGAAAGAAAGTCCCTGAGCATGCAGGCTTCAGGTGGGCGCAGCTACATGTGGGAATGTGAGAACGTACACGCACTGCTTCAAGGCTGATTGAGGTGCTTGACTGATCATGAGGTCACGGTCAAACGGGAGCTGATTGGTCAAGTGCTTCATTTACAGCTCGGAACAGGCAATTGCAGCTCCTGCATCCGAGTGGTGTATAAAAGGGGGTGATCGAATTGTGGATTGAGCCAATGAGGTGGAAAGGAGGTGAGGCAGTCAGATGGCACCACATGGGAGCAAGAGGAATGGCACTCCAATGCGGGGGTCACTCCTGTTGAGCATCAAGAGAAGTAGAAGCTGATGAATGTTCCAGGTAGTCCTGCCAGACAGAAGGCAGGTGGCAGGATGATGAACTTCATCTCCCAGCATCCTGTAGATGGTTGACTGAGCTTGCTGGTGTCTCAGTCCTGCTGTGGAGACCAGTATGGAGAACAAGGGAGACAGCAGGGAAAGAAAGAGAGAGAGAGAGATGCACTGGGCTCAGGTGGAAGATAAGTAAGCTAATATGTGAAGTTTAATGATGATCAGAATTCAGAAGTTAGCCTGCAGGGGAGAACTATTGAAAATATTTCGGTACATTTAAATATCTAGGGTCAGTGGTAGCCCGAGATGGAAAATTAGATGCAGAGTGCAGTGTTGATAGAACAATTGGAACAAAGTATCAGGAGTATTGTGTGATCAAAGAATTATGGCCAAGGTTGAAGGTAAGGTTTTTAAGACAGTGGCAAGACCAGCAATGATGAAAGGAGCCGAGACATGGGCAGTAAATGAAGTGCAGGAGAAGAAGTTAGATGTGGCAGAATTAAGAATGTTGAGATGGATGTGTTGAGACACAAAAAGGTCAGAATAAGGACTTAGACAGTCAGAAGTACAATATTAGTGAGATAGCTAAGGAATGTGATGGACGGCCGGCAGCTCAACCCAGCCAACACACCCAGGATGCTAGATGGTGACTTCTCTGCAGCATAGCGGTGCCCCAGATTCCCGCAGGACACTATGGGAGATGGAGTTCGGCTTCATAGCCCTGCAGGGTACTGTGGGTGCCACCATGTAACTCTGCAGGGAGACACAGGGATTTCTGTTTCCCATATAGGCCGAAGAAAATACAATTCTCCACCTGAACCAGAAGTGCTGATGAATCACATGGATGAAAGGAGAGAAGCACTTTTGGGTCAAGGACTATAAAAAAGGCTGGTGGAAACCCAACAGGAGAGCTGGAGTTGGGAGGGAGTGTGACAGAGCTACTGGAAGGAGAGAAGGAGAGAATTGTTGTATTGATTTATTGTGTATTTGGTGGATAAAATTCTTCTTAGTGCTTTTAAACTTATGTCCAGAGCATCTGTTTGTTGGGTTTCACGGAGCAATAGCGCCCTCTAACGTCCACAGGAAGTAGAGGGAAGTAGGTTGAAGTTGTATGGACTTGTGATGAGGAGAGACAATGAATTTTTCAGCAAAAGAGTGATGGGAATGGAAGTACAGAGGATGAGAAAGTGAAGGAGACCAAAGCAGAGGTGGATAGATGAAGTAAAAGAAGACTGAGCTGTTTGGAGATGATTAATCAAGCACATTGATTCACATAGATGTGAGAATAGATGATGAAGAAGAAGATATAAAATGTAAAATACGTAATCAACAAATATACATATAGATGGCCTGTTTATGGCCATCAGGCTAACATCATGTTTGAAAACATCACATTTGAAGGAAAAGGGTCTGATTGCAGAGAAGGTGCAGGACTGATTTGGATGAAGAAGGTTGATCAAGCATATCGACCCCATAAAGAAGTGGCAAAAGGTGAAAAAGAAGAAGAAGGCCATGTGGATGGTGGTGGTCAGAATGAAAGTGCTGTACAACTTTAATAATGTGACCACATTTGGAATCTTCAGGAAATACAACCAATCTGCTTTCTCCTGAGTTTTGTAATCCTTGAAATCCAAGTGCTAAATAATAAGAAAGGTCTACAACATCAATATTCTCCTCGTAGCGCTCGTATGGACAGACTTCAGAAGGCTAACAAAACAACTGTTTGAAATGAAGTTTGACTTTCATTTTTAGAAATGTTTTATGTATATTCATAAATGTAATGCTTTTATAAGTATTCAAAGCTCCACTGGATATGAAAGGCAGAGAGTTGCTTAGAAACGAACTTAGAGAATTTGGTGAAAATAAGATGCAAATAACTAATCTGTATTGTATATTGGACACAATCCAGTCCAAACTGCCTTCACTTCACTGAAGTGTCTGTGAAGATATCATAACCTAACCTAACATTCTTAAACTCAGGAAGGCAGGTTAGGGAGAGCAGAAGCCTATAAAGGTGGATTTGGGCACACGGCAGGAACCAACCCTGGGCAGAACACCAGCTCATCACAGGGCCCACCAATTTGGACACATTCTGCACATCTTTGAACATGTGGGAGGAGGAGGAATAGGGAGAATAGGTGTGGGGAATAAACAACCTTGGAGTTTATGACCCAGTGCTCTACCAGCTATCTCACACAGGAAATCTGGACTTATTTGACCAAAGGGCTTTTAGCAGAACTACAAGCTGCAGGCCTGTCAAAGTCAGAATGAATAGAATAAAACAATAAGCAATGATATTTTACACTGCTAGCATTCACTTTTGTATTTTATAGCACCTTTCAGATCTACCAGTCTCTTCATCCTAATCTGAATGAGAGGTTTGCTCCATATAGCCATATAAATCTACTCCTCTAGAATAAATAACTTCAGTTTCTGCTCACTTACTTGCACGCTCCTCCTTAACTTCACTTATTACTAGGGCACTACATAATGAAAGGAAGACATCATTACTGACAAAGGAAGAATGCTGCTACGCTAAAAATACAAAGATTGTGATCAAGCGTAAGTGCAGACAAAGGTTTCAGTTTTGCTGCATTGTGAGTTGTCCTTGACATTCCTACTAGAAAACCTGGAACAATTTGTGTGGATCTTCAATTAGTCCAATCAATCATCTCTGGGCTCAAAAATCATTCCAAAGCAGGCAGTTGTTCCAATGCACAAGTCACTGTCAATAATCATAATCTGATACGATAGAAGATATAGATTTTTTATAAAACCACTGGACACCAAGTAAAAGTACTAATTTTTTATTATACTAATAGACAAGGAAAGAGCATAGCATAGCATTCTCAACCTTCTTAGTTCAATTCAGGTTGAAGGGGGATAAAGCCTATCTGGTGTGACAGATGGCCAGGGTCCTTACCCGGCTGGGACACCTCGATAAAGGAAAGACTGGGGGGATGAGCTTATTCAGGGCATTACCTCCCCCGGAGCACTAGGTGGCAGTCCTATTGGGTTGCAGCGGTGCCTAGGATTCCCACACGGCTCCTTGGGAGTTTGAGTTTGGAGTGGCCCTGCTGGGTTCTTTGGGCACCACCAGGGGACGCTGCAGGAACTGTTGAGCCCTGGGTGGTAGCACTTCTGCCACACCTGGAATTGCTGTCGGAAGGAGGTCGTTGGACACTTGTGTTGCTTTACAATGTATGGGGTGGATCCCCAAACCTTTCTCTTTCTCTTTGTTTTCTTGTTACAATGGATATTGCTGGTTTCAATTTATCTTTAATCAGAGTCTTCCATGTTTTCTGCATGTTTTAACAAATCTACATTTATATGTGTATCAGTTCTCTCTTTACTAAGTAGTATAACCTATTTTGACTGAGAATTACTTACAGCACTCTGTGCCTGCACTCAGTGAAGAGTGCTATACAAAAATTAAATTGTATTGCATACACTCACCTAAAGGATTATTAGGAACACCTGTTCAATTTCTCATTAATGCAATTATCTAATCAACCAATCACATGGCAGTTGCTTCAATGCATTTAGGGGTGTGGTCCTGGTAAAGACAATCTCCTGAACTCCAAACTGAATGTCAGAATGGGAAAGAAATGTGATTTAAGCAATTTTGAGCGTGGCATGGTTGTTGGTGCCAGACGGGCCGGTCTGAGTATTTCACAATCTGCTCAGTTACTGGGATTTTCACGCACAACCATTTCTAGGGTTTACAAAGAATGGTGTGAAAAGGGAAAAACATCCAGTATGCAGCAGTCTTTTGGGCGAAAATGCCTTGTTGATGCTAGAGGTCAGAGGAGAATGGGCCGACTGATTCAAGCTGATAGAAGAGCAACTTTGACTGAAATAACCACTCGTTACAACCGAGGTATGCAGCAAAGCATTTGTGAAGCCACAACACACACAACCTTGAGGCGGATGGCCTACAACAGCAGAAGACCCCACCGGGTACCACTCATCTCCACTACAAATAGGAAAAAGAGGCTACAATTTGCACGAGGTCACCAAAATTGGACAGTTGAAGACTGGAAAAATGTTGCCTGGTCTGATGAGTCTCGATTTCTGTTGAGACATTCAAATGGTAGAGTCAGAATTTGGCGTAAACAGAATGAGAACATGGATCCATCATGCCTTGTTACCACTGTGCAGGCTGGTGGTGGTGGTGTAATGGTGTGGGGGGTGTTTTCTTGGCACACTTTAGGCCCTTTAGTGCCAATTGGGCATCATTTAAATGCCACGGGCTACCTGAGCATTGTTTCTGACCATGTCCATCCCTTCATGACCACCATGTACCCATCCTCTGATGGCTACTTCCAGCAGGATAATGCACCGGGTCACAAAGCTCGAATCATTTCAAATTGGTTTCTTGAACATGACAATGAGTTCACTGTACTAAAATTGCCCCCACAGTCACCAGATCTCAACCCAATAGAGCATCTTTGGGATGTGGTGGAACGGGAGCTTCGTGCCCTGGATGTGCATCCCACAAATCTCCATCAACTGCAAGATGCTATTCTATCAATATGGGCCAACATTTCTAAAGAATGCTTTCAGCACCTTGTTGAATCAATGCCACGTAGAATTAAGGCAGTTCTGAAGGCGATAGGGGGTCAAACACCGTATTAGTATGGTGTTCCTAATAATCCTTTAGGTGAGTGTAGGTTGTACTATCGTGTGACAGCATGCAGGCCTCATTTGGTTCAAAACCACCCATGCAAAGTAGATATAAGCCTCAAATAGACCTGTCAAGTATTCACTGGCTGCCTAAGACAAACACCAATAGTAAAACTCAATATTCAAGAAGTGATTTCGCCACGTGATATTTGAAGTGAAGGAACAACCAATCATGAATGTTTTAAAGTTTTAACATCCAATAAACAGCCCTATTTGGCTACCTACCCATACGACAAAGGTTGAGATTTAGAAAGAGCCATTTCAAGTCATCACCAAGTCTTGATAGCACCACCAAAAACTCCAGGGTATTGGAAGACGGTCATTGGACAGCTGGAGCACTTCTGGGTGCCCTATAAAAGGAGTCAGCTGCTACTACTCTGGGAGCCAGGGTTGGGAAGAGGAGGTGAACTAAGCTTGCTGGAGGAGTAGTGGAGGTAATAAGAGAAAATAAAAAAGAAGAGAAGTGTGTTTTATGCAGTGTTTGTGCTTTGAAACTGTACTGTGTAGGTGGGAAATGGAGGAATGTGTTTCCCATGGGGAAAAATAAAAAAAATAAAATAAAAACGTGTGTACTGAGCTTGTGTGCTGCGTCTGTATGTGTCGGGTTTGGGCGGCAGGAGTGCCCTCTACAGGCCACACCGGGCAGCATAGTGCACAAGGCAGGAGCCTACCCTGGATGGAACACACACACTTTCGATCTTCTTCTTAAACACCTCTTTTAAATAACATTTCCAACAATGTGTTTATTCCAGCAGTATAGGGCACAAAGGCATGGACCAGGCAAGAGTCCATCTCAAGGCAAACTAACACTGGGCTGGGCAAATTTGAAATAATCAGTTAATCTTGCCTGTGCTTCTCTGGGTACAGCCATCTATTTACTAATCCTATTTAATTTGATTCAAGGTGAAAGGGAGTGTGAAACGGTTCCTAAAGGCTCAAGTTATTAGAACAATACAGATGTCTTTGGGATGGAGTACCCAGAAAGAAAACCCACCAGGAGAGCTTGCAGACTCCACACAAATAATGTCTAGGCATGAGATTTGAACCCAGGACAGTGGATCAGGTACTACTAGCTTTGGACACAGAAGACAGAACATAAAGTAATTCTACGCCAAAGCCCTGGCTTAAACTAGGATGGATTCTGCCCTGTTACCTTTATTAAAGTATTTCATATCTGTAAAGCTACTTATGAGATATGTCTGCAAAAAATGAAAGGTAAGGCAACAAAAGGGCCTTTTATTGTATGTAGTGCCTTTCAAAAATCCATAGTAAAGCTTTTTATTTGTTTTTTATAACTGACATACAGGCAGGTTACGTGGTTTGTTGAGGGTCACACAAGTAGTCAGGTCTAGGGAGTGAATGGGCAACCTTGCTGTTACAGTGCAGTGTTTACCAACAAGGCCCCACTGCTGGACTGGATTTATTTCACCAAAGGGCTGTTTGTCAGTTACAAGAGTCACAATGTATAGAATAAAACAAAAAGCAATGATACTTAATATGGCTGACATCCACCTATGTATCTTCTATAGCAGGGGTTCACAAGGTGGTCTATGAAAAGTGCTAGATGGTCCGTGTGCTGATCGAGCCATCGTTCTTAGAAGAAATTTCTTACTGATAAGACCACAGGGGATGGCTTCAAAGACTCCAACCACAGAACATCTTCTACTTCTGCTCTACTCCTTCCCACCCCAACCCTCTTTTTTGACATTACTTCAAACCTGCAGCCTCCCTTCTCTTCAGCCTCATCTCCTTTACAGACGTGACTCTTTTTTTTTATTATTATTTTTATTATTAAATTCACCTTGATGTCCACCTCATGAGCCAATCCCTGGTAACAGCTATCCCTTAATTCCATGAGGAAGCTAACGCATGCTGCTTCTGATTTATTAAGCCATAACATCATTTTCTTTCTTTTGTGACCAACTTTTTATTTTTATTTTAAAGACAAATTGACATGATATAGCAATAAATGGATATTGCATACAAAGGAACGCAACACACCCTCTCCCACCCTGTTCCACCCAGCCTGGAGTGGGACAGGAGTTACAAACCGAGATTTACACAATTAAGCCACAGAAAACCAGGGTTCAATTACATTGCTGGAAGCCCCATTAATCTGCGCTGCACACAACTCCAAATGGTGCCATAACATCATTTACAAGGTTTTATTATCAATCATCTGGAAGGTATACCCAACAAGGTTTGAATGTTAGTCTAGTAATGCAGACTTCCCTTCCAGGTGGGCAAGATCGAGCACCTGGTGGACAATGGATTCAACCAGGGACAGTGTGTGTCACCGAGACCTGAGAGAAGACATTAGATGAGAGGTGAAGACCTTTGGGTAAAACTAACAAAAAGGAGGCAGCATGGAAATTCATAGAGTAGCAGTACAAGAATTAGCTTACAACATAGAAAGTTTGACAGGGTTCTGTTTGAGTCGTTTCTTTATTTTCTAATGTCTACTTACCAAAGGTACGAGGTGAGACACAAAATAGCCGGATTGGTAAAAAAATATATATATATTTACTAGCAAAATACCTGTGCTTCGCAGCAGAGAAGTAGTGTGTTAAAGAAGTTATGAAAAAGAAAAGGAAAAATTGGATGCAAGGAATAAATACAGTCTCCCCTGAGCTAGTTCCAGTGAAGACAGTTGCCTCAATAAGGTTCTTGTGCAGAGATTTGCTCTGAAGCCTGGTGCCATTACAAAGTTTTGGTGGTTGTAAGTTTCGTAGTAACATAATTGGTGCACCGACCTTCAAAAGTAGAGTATGTGGAGGAATGCCCGGAGGATTAAGAGTGTGAAGAAACTAAATGACAAGGCAGGAGTCACCAGCAGGAAGACGTGAAGCAAAGCGAACAATAACAGGCTTGAAGCGGTGGACTAAAGAAGAAGGGAGCAGTGAGCACGACGAACAGCTGAGGAAAGTAAGGAAGCGAGTGAGGAGGTACATGAGCGCGGGATGTCATTAATGCATATAGGCAGCGAGCTAACCACATGGTAGGTGCGTGGACACCGGCCGTGCAGAAGAAGGAAAGGGGACCAGGGGAGGCCCTTGTACGTCTCTGCCGTGAAATAAATTGTCTGTTAACAGAAATAAGGAATGAAACTGCCAAAAGGAGAAGTTAGTTCTGAAAGTTCCTTACAGCATAATGGTGAGAACCGCCAAAAAGAAGACGTTATTTTCGAAAGTTCGTTACGGGTACGGCGATGTTTGTAAGTACAGTGTAAAGGATGAGCATGGAAAATTTGGGCTTCCTACGTATATTGGAAGTCGCAGAAATAGTGAGGAAGGGTTTCCCCTATCTATATATACAGTTTAGGGGGTACACCCGTTTCCCCCCATTGGGTGTTGCAATAGGACATGAAACATACCTAACTATTTTAAGTACATTGCAAGGAATGAGCATGTGAAATTTCAGCTTCCGACCTATATAGAAAATGGGAGAATTAGTGATGAGTCAGTGAGGGCTTTGCCTTTTATATATATAGATTGATGAATTACAGCAGTCTAAACATTGTCACCTTCTATATACTGCCCCTCGCGATCGGGCAAATAGCGAGGATGATCGAGGACAGGAATGTTTTTGTCAGTCAAAAACTGATTTACGGAAAAAACATTGTGCACGGGAGCATT
Organism: Polypterus bichir lapradei; assembly: GCA_026402145.1. Taxonomy (NCBI): domain Eukaryota; kingdom Metazoa; phylum Chordata; class Cladistia; order Polypteriformes; family Polypteridae; genus Polypterus; species Polypterus bichir. The sequence continues at coordinate 8,916,623 of JANRMT010062811.1, read as the reverse complement.
GTCTTGTCTTGTCTCGCTGTTCGATTCTTTCACCTGACATTGTCACGGCAAATCGTGTAGCGATTGTTGGGCAAATATGGACAGGACTATTCACAGGATATACCTAGTCGGTCAGCGGTATGAGGGTTTCGTGTAGGAGGGGATATAATTATATGATTCACGGCCGGCTGACCTCCAAATGGTTTTCCAGGAAAGCCCCAAGCCCAGTCCAGTTATTTTTGTGTCTCACCTCGTATAACAGCAGAAGTAGCACAGGAACCTAAATTGAGGAGGTGCTTACGAATGAACAGTCCCATTCCAGGCCTGCTAACTCAATAGCTGAGTCTGTGTACCGACTCTTTGTCTTTGCACTTTGGGTTGTTTCAATATATATTTTTTTATATGAATACAAACATGACACAGGGTTATGCAGAAGGTGTTTTTTTTCTGTTCCTGAAACAGTAAAGCACTGCATATAAGGAGCAAAGAATTCACCTTTTTGAAAAAATGAAATCTATGGGACAGGAGGTTATTACAATAGAAAGTACAGTAAATTAGGAGAGTGTTGGCAATTTAGTGCCTCAAAATGCATATATGAATTTTTAAAAAATGCTGGACTTTTTGATATTATTTGAGGTTTTTTATTAATTCCTCACCCCCTTTGGGTCTGCTTCCTGAGTCTCTGCTCTACGCCCCAGCTCAGTAGGTGGCAGTAATGCACCATTTACATTGGTCTGCCAACCATTATAAAAACCCAGAAGAAGAAGAACAACACGTTACTTGTAAGGCAAAATTTTCATCAATGAGTGGATGTTGACTGTTGATGGTCCTCCGTATCTTTGACAAAGTGGTACCCTGTCCAAATAACTATTCTATAGCACTCCTTAAATCTGTGCTTCTTGTCCTGTCACCCAGTGCTGTTGGAATGGGAGATGGATCAGAGAGAGGGCTGACTGTGAGGTACACCCTCCAGTATAACCATACAGGAGAGACCCATAATGATCTAAAGCAGTGTTTCCCAACCTTTTTTTTCCTGTAATGGCACACTTTTTATGACCAAAATCATCCCAAGGCTCCCGACTATTTTACTAACCCCCAAACACTTATACAGTATATCTCATACACTTGCTCAAATGCAGGACTACCAAAGAAGCCAGTAAAAAAACAGTTCTGAGATCAGCATTCACTGACACTATGCTTTGGTGGCATCTCCAAGCTGCTTTGCCACCTTTGCCCGCTCCTCTGTGCCTCAGAGGCAACTCGTATGCCCACTATCCTCCAGTGCTGTGAGGCTCGCCGACACCCACACACCCAGGGAAGATAGACTCCAGCCGCCAAGAGACACAACATAACATGGTGATCACAGGGCTGCTTTTATGCCAGTTTCTCCAGGTGGACCAATCCTCTGCTGACAGGTCTCAGCCACCTGTCCATGTCCAACTCAGGTTCAGACCCAAGTGCACTACACCATTATGTACATAGCACACCTGGGTAGCTCTCACAGTGCACCGCTGTGCCGGGGCACACTCATTGGAAAACACTGATCTAAAGGACAGAGCAGGGCCTAAGAGGGGTTTGGACCACTGACCTCCTCTTGGCCCATTTTCACTCCTGAACAGTTTGTGCCCCTTCTTAGAAGCATCATACCGGGGACAAAGCAGTGCACTGGAGGCCCTGTTTTGATAGCAAAACAGGGACATTGTGGGCCTCTATGCTCCTGGGGCCCCCTGAACGGCCAGTGCCCATTGTGCCCACACGGTAAGAAGGCGCTGCCTCTTGGCAGTCAATGTGATGCCCTAGTAGCTAAGGTCCCAAGTTAACCTCTCTTTAGGACATTTGATTGAGGAAATATCTAAGAACCGTGGAATAACTCTGAATGGCAGGACACACAATATTTATTTATTTTGGTTTTTTCCCGAAGTTGTCTCTCACATCAATGGTCTGGGGTGGGCAGAGAGGGCTCCTGCACTTCTAGTCACCGATTTTTTTTGCCAGCTGACTCCTGGAATCCGTACTCCCAAGTGCGGAACTTCTCCTTTGGCTGCCTCGTGTTGTTTTCTGTACCGAATGTTTATCGGCGGCAGCAGCGTATTTTTACTTTTTTTTTAATTTATTTTTTTGTTTAAGGAAGGCCAAACACAGTGAGCGCAGAGATCCTGGGATCCCTGACACCGGGCTGACAATCTGATATTTCATGCAGAACTAAAGGTTATTGTTCCATATTCATTAACAGTGATACATTTAGGAAAATGTTAATCGCATTTGGGAGGAAATCAGATTAGCTTCGGTTATTACAGGCGCCTCAGAGTGTCAAACCAGTAGACGCACGGGGTTAAATTTACTTAAGCTTGGAGATGCAGTCGACTTTGCAGCTCTTACCTCCAGTTACAGCTGTCCCCATGCTTTGCTTAGGCTTTGAATGCTTGTAATAAATTGCACATCAGAAATAATTTAGCAGCTCTAAAATGCAGTCACACGTTTTGCTTACAATGACGTTTAAAAATAAAGCTTTGCGAGCGCCTTCGCCACATGAATAATTCACCTCTTTCAAAGTCAGAAATTCCTGTTTAGCTTCTCAGATTAACCTTTTCCATTTTTTCTAGAGAAATCCTGTTTCCTAACGAGGCAAAGAACAGGGCAGAATGAAAAAAAATATATAATAAATAAATAAATAAATAAATAAATAAATAGCATAAAAGTGGTGCACATGCTTGTACAGGCTTTCGCCACTGGGGGCAGCTTGCCCTAGGATTGCATTCCAGTGAAACCAAAGCAACAGTCTGGGCAGCTATCAGAATGAGAGAGAGTGCTGGAGTGTGTGTCGCTTTCCATTCACTGCTGCCGGGCTGCTTTTGTGTGCTCGATTCTCCTCTTCCACACAGGATCAGACGCTACTATGGGAACTTCTGTGCTGCGGGGTGCAGGACACAAACAAAGAGAGCTAAACGCCGGCTGAAGGGAGTTCTTTAGCAATGCGGGAGAAGGAACATTTGGGGCTGCTGCTGCTGCTGCTGCCGCTACTACTGCTACTCTTGCCTAAATGTAAAACTGAAATACTGCAATGTCCATGAAGTGCAAATCATTTCGGAGAAGCTTAACCCTTCACTGCAAGCAAGGCTCTTGTCATTGTGCAGCTTTTTGCTCCAGGATATGTCTGTCATGGCACAGGGGAAATAATGTTCCCAAAACTGTCTGCCTCCCAAGAGATCCAGTCTTTAATCCGGGGTGTCAGCGAGTACTGACTTCCTATGGTGCCACTGACACGCTCTGTCATACTTGTGGCACTGTGAACAAAGAAAGAAAAGATAAGAGCAGACCTACATAAGTCAAAGGATGGGTAAGTTACCGTTTATGTAAATTGTCTCTTAGTACCCCCCCCCCTTTAGTGCGGCGCCTGCTGTGCTGGCTGAGGAGAAGCGCAGATAAATAGCAAGCGGAATTAAGTGCAATCTCGCCGAATTAAAGGTGTAACTGGGCACAAACTGTCTGCAAACTGTCCAGTTCTAGTTCTATTTGATTTTTTAAAAGACTTTTAAAAAATTATTTAAAAAAGAACGAAAATGAGATAGGGACATTTGTATCAAACTGCAAAAATTATGCCGTTATATAGTGCTTTATGCATGTTAATGAAAGACGTAGAGACGGGAGTGCATAACAATAGGTACAGTATATGTTGGCGCGGAATCTGCTATGTAAAAAAAACTGAGAAGTTAAATGAAAAATGAAAATGTCTGAAACTTCTAATGCCATGTTGTCTGAGTGTTATCAAAGCCAGCAAGACACATACAGTGTGTTCGTGTGTCTGTCTGTCTCTCTGTGTGTGTATATTAAATATATAAGTAGTAACATAAATACATTAAAATATAAAACAGCTATATAATACATTAGCACGTCAAAATGATAATATATACAATTTGCACGTATAGTTAGTTAGATAGATAGATAGATAGATAGATAGATAGATAGATAGATAGATAGATAGATAGA
>JANRMT010062811.1:8840724-8895707 GCA_026402145.1 Polypterus bichir lapradei | reverse complement strand
TATATATATATATATATATATATATATATATATATATATATATATATTTATATTGTCACACACGTGCGATTGGGAGGCAGCTAAAGTGCCTGAATAATAGTAGTACCACGCCAGACCAGGTGGTGATGAGCTGCACTGACTTTCTCTCTCAGTCCTCTGCAGACCGGAAGTCCCGCTAGGTTTCGGCACCATTGATGACATCACTTCCAGCACTGCCGCTATCGATGACATCATGTCTGGTACCATTGCCATTGATGATGTCACGTCCAGTCCCGAAGATGTCACTTCCGGGTCCGGCACTGTGGAAGACGTCACTTCCAGTTCTGGTCTTGATTACATCACTTCCTGTCCTGGCCTTTAAAGCATATATTTTCAAACTCAAATCAGTTCTGTTCTGGACTCAAACCTAAATGCAACTCATCAAACCAACCCTTTTGCAGCCAGGGCACAATATACGGGTGGCTGCCCAAAACCTTTTTGATATGTTTGTGTTATTCTTGTGACTATATATTGTGACAGATAGGGGGCGCTGTTGTCCCCTTGAACCCTCAGATCAGATAACAGACACCAGATAAAAAGTCCAATAATTATTTTTATTTGTACAATAATGTCACAAAGCACCCTCCACTCCACTATACTCATATAATAAACAATAATCACTATAATAAACAATCCTCCTACTCCCAGACGTGTTGCCACCCTTCCTCCCGACTCAGCTCAACCCTGGGATCTCCCACAGTCCTTTTAATAGTTCTTGACCCGGAAGTGCTTCTGACCCCTCAGTCCATGTGACTATCCAGCACTTCCGGGTCAGGTGAAAACTCCTTTTCTTCGTCAGCCCAGAAGCACTTTATTTCTTCCAACCATGTGACTGGGATGTACTTCCAGGCTGTATGGAAAACAAACGTCTCTGTGCCTCCCTGCAGTGTCCCATGGCGGCCCCGACGTTATCCAGCAGGGCTGTGTATTAAAACTCCAAAGTCCATGATGCCCTGCTGGAATTCAGGGCATCTCCACGTTGCAGGGAGGGCTCCATCTGGTGGCTTGGGGGTCTTGGCCGGGATAAACTGCCAGCCATAGTCCACTATATATATTGGCATATTTGTAGCTGGAAATCTACAAAGGGAAAAAATGAATCACATATCTTAAATATTTTTTTATTCCTAAGCTTTCAATTCCTATCAGGAATCATCATCGAAGGAATATAATTAGACGTAAAGGAATCCAAGGCAATATATAGCAAATAAGGAGAGGAGGGTAGGTGGATGTAGGGGGGATTAATGAGGTGCGGTTTAGAAGGTGTTGCTCATAAAGTCTTATTCATTATGTGCATGTTCTTCTTTTCTGAATATGCTGGGTTCATCTCCAAATAAACATCGCAATGTTGTCAGAAGGACGGCCCTACGGTCTCTGATTTACGCACATACAGTGCAAGTAAAACTCAAGAGTGATATTAAATATGCCAGAGTACTGACTGAATTGTGGCTATTCAATGAAAACACCATTAATAGACATTTAGAAATGAAACCGGCATATGCAGGCTTGAAAAGAAGAACATTCATATAATAAATAACACTTTATTACCTACTTGTATGTATATATATATATATATATATATATACTTACTGTATTTATTTATAATAATTCCATATAAGGAATATATAATAATAATTATATATATAGGAATTATCTTGACATTTTGTTCTGGGGTGTTTATGTAATCATCTTCAGTATTTCTAGTTTTCTAAATAAGAACTCATTTATGAAATACATCAAATACATTTCTTTATTTGACTAACCTTATGAATTACATTCTTGTTTATCATCTAACCTTTAGTTACAATTATTTTTAAAGTTTACCATGTAACTACTTTGAAATGCATTTATTGTCAAATATCTCAGACCATAAAGCTTTTAGTCTTGACATCTCATGTTCAGATTTGTCAAAGCTTCATTCAGTTTTTTTGGCCGTTTTGCAAATTGAACTGTCAAAATTTCATATTTTAACATTTGCTTTTTACTCCTCAAATGTCCATTTCTGCCCCAAATCTGTCCTAATGCTGAACTTGTGCTAGTGAACCAAAATGCCTTGTTTTCTTAAGAAGGGGTTTGTTCCCTTTTAGTGGTCCTATAAACTAATATATGAAGAATTACAAAATCAAACAGTAAATAGAAATCATAAAACAAATTGCCCCCAATCTTGTTTTGAAATTTTCCTGTGGTGAAAATCATCTGTTAGAGGGTATTTTCACAGTCAACTATCCCTATCCTTTCCCAGGTGGGAGAAAAGTCTGCTCTGAATGATTACCTGGCAGCAAGGGCCGGAAGAGCCAGGTATCCTTCGCTCTATTTCCTTAATATATTCCACTAATGATTAATGGACATGGCTCCAAAAAACAAATCACCTAGAAAAGCAGAGAAAAGGCATTGAACCTTGGAGAGTGTGATCATCATTTAAAGTCCCATGCTGCTGAAGAACAATAGTCACACTGAATCATCAATACACCCCTGTTAGCCGCGGCTGGCTTTGTGCTATTGCACAGTGCATATCTATAATTTAAGTCAGGTGTATAAATATACTGTACATATTGTGTGTGTGTATACATATATACATATAAATCCACATATATATATGTAAATAATATGTACACTGTATACATTTTATATATATATATTGTAAAAGAAGCCCAGACAGACACTGAGACTGCCAGATGTCCAAAAAGCACTCTTTTATTCTTCTTTTCTTCACACACAACTCCAACCACCACAATACTCTCACAATTACTCAGTCCTTTACTTTCTTTCTGCCGCCTCCACTCCTCTCTCACAAGCTCTGTCCTCTTCCACCCAACTCTGGCTCCTTGAATGGAGTGAGGCGGCCCCTTTTATTAATGCACCCGAAAATGCTCCAGGTGCTCCCTGATGATCTCCCTGCAGCACCTCCTGGTGTGGCGGAAGTGCTGCATGGGCATCCGGAAGCACTCCGGGTGTACCTGCTTCCTGGTTCAGCAGCACTTCCTGGTGTGGCAGAAGTGCCGCGGTCCAAGGCTCCTTAGTCCTTCGGGCGCCTCCTGGCGGTGGCCACGGATCCCCACAGGGTTGAGCTTACCAGTTCCGTGGCTCCCACACAATCCATGATGGCTGCCCTCTTACGATTCCTCTCTCCAGTTCCCCTGCTTCTCTAGGCCTCCTGGTGGGGCAAGGTCTTCGGCCATCCATCACAATATACTGTATATATATATATATATATATATATATATATATATATATATATATATATATACAGGGTGGTCCAGATCTAATTATGCAGATCCAGATCATCTGGATGACTTTGATTTATGCAGGGATGTTGCCAGTTCGGTGCGAAGATGATTCTTCATATTGTCAGTTCTCGATGGTCTGGGATTTTTCGGGTGATTTTCTATGTAATAAACTTAATAAGCTATAGAGTAATGAAAATTGCATAATCAGATCCAGACCACCCTATATATATATATATATACGGTATATATATATACGGTATATATATATACCGTATATATATATGTATATAAATTGCTCAGACCAGACATGCAGTACCAATAAGCAATAAAAACATTTGCTGTTTCAGCCTCAGACACATTCATATGGAATTCCATTAAGATTGCTTTCCTTTTAATTCTGATAGCTGACTGCGCTTTCACAGTATTACTGCTTCGCCTGTTCTGTTCAGGGCCTTTCACATTAATATCATCAAACTCTGTGCTTGCCATTTCACTTCCAGCTAGCACAATAAATTCTGCTTGGAGCGCCCATGGACTCCTCTTGCTGCAGCTTATTGCTTGTAATATTGAGATTTGAAAGTAACAAACACGACTCTATCAAGCCCCTTGGAAGCTGCCTTCGTGGATTTCTTCTCTAAGGGATTCATGTCAGTTTCCTGTTAAGCAGCAAGTTAATAGGCTGTCTATAAACAGAAACCTCAGGGGGCTTCATATGTGCTTTAGAAGTGAGGAAAATTACAAGGATTTTTTTTTTAAAAAAGGATTGTAATAATTTTTGAAAGTACTGATCAAGAAAAGAAAACTTGACTTAGTAGAGCATTTCCACATAGATGCATGCTCCAGTGGCTGTCTTTCAGATTATATGTTGCAAGCCACATTGCATTTAGATCCCATCAAAAAGCCTCTGAATTAATTTAACACTTGTTAACCTGCTGACTTAGATTACCATTTCATTTTTATATAAACATTTACTGTAATTAATATATCTATTCAGTATAGCAGCCTGTAGAGATGCCCTATAAGCAACTAATACTTTTCACACCTAATCAAATAAGGCCATAGTGTTTTCACCTAATCAATGCATATATCTTATATCTACTCTGTATACAGTATATAAAATCCTAAGCTTCAAAGTGCAACAGTGACATTTTTATGTCACATTTTTTGTCACGCTTAAAATCAGGCTTATTTTAAAACCTACATATATATTTTTGGTATCATTCTTTTCAGAATTTATCGAACTGTTGTTAGATTTTCAGATTCTTATTCCTTTTCTGTTTCTTATTCTGGGACTGGAAATAAAAGACAAAGAGTAGGACAGCTGCTGTACAGGCTTTTAAATGTTCAAAGCACCGCGTGAGATATGCAGATAATGCAGCATGGCAGCAGCAGCAAACCAGCAGCTGATCAAGAAAAGAGGAGGTAAACAAAACTGTATTTGTGTCCCTTTGTATCATCGTTTAAGAGGGGATTTCAGAGGAGTGACCACATCTCCTTGGGGTGTGTTCAGCCCCCCTCTTCACAATGCAAGCGGCAGAGACGCGAGGTGGCTGGTGAGCGAAGCGAGCAGGGGGGAATTCCCTAGTACTGTATATCAATATTTACTGTATATAGGGGGGACGCAAAAATAATGATCATTTTTTTCTGGAGGCTGGAGGGGCGTTATTTCCGACGTTGGCTGCTACATGTGTGTACTAGACTTCCCTCTGCATCATTTGGCCAAGCGACATCCTTGAAGTGCTCAAGCGATTGTGGGATGCAGTGTGTAAAAAACGACCTGATTTGTGGTGTTCAGGCAAGTGGCTTCTGCATCACGACAACACTCCTGCCTACACAGCATCGAGTGTGCGGCAGTTTCTCACTTAAAACGGGATGACAGTGGTTTTCAACTAAACCCCCACTCCCTGGATCTTGCACCTTGCCAATTTTTTCTTATTTTCAAGAATGAAGAGGGACCTTAAAGGAAGGCGTTTTCAGGATGTAGAGTGGGTCAAGAAGTAAACGACGGAGGCACTGAGGGCTATCACTTTGCAAGGGTTTCAGAAATGTTTTCACAATGGAAAATTTGGTGGGACAGGTGTATTTTGTTTCAGGGAGAGTATTTGGAAACATTTTGGAAAAGTTCTGAGAAATATACGATTTAAAAAAAAAAGTCTCATTTATTTTTGGTTCCCCCCCCAGTGTATATATATATATAGGTTCGCTTCCCGGGTCCTCCCTGCGTGGAGTTTGCATGTTCTCCCCGTGTCTGCGTGGGCTTCCTCCCACAGTCCAAAGACATGCAGGTTAGGTGGATTGGCGATTCTAAATTGTCCCTTGTGTGTGTCCTGTGGTGGGTTGGCACCCTGCCCGGGATTGGTTCCTGCCTTTTGCCCTTTGTTGGCTGGGATTGGCTCCAGCAGACCCCCGTGACCCTGTGTTCGGATTCAGCGGGTTGGAAAATGGATGGATGTTTCCAACTGTGTCACCATGGTCTTATTAAATTCATTTTAAAGTAACAGTCTCAATTCACTGGACTAATTCCCTTCATAATTTTAAACACTTTAGTCATGTCACCTCTTAATCTTCTTTTGCATAAATTGTAAAGGCTCAGCTTTTTTAATCTTTCCTTATAACTCATCCCCTGTAGCCCTGGACTCAGCCTAGTCGCTCTTCTCTGGACCTTTTCTAGTGCTGTTATGTCCTTTTTTTAGCTTGGAAACCAAAACTGCACCCAGTACTCAAGATGAGGCCTCACTAGTGTGTTATAAAGCTTGAGCATAATCTCCTTAGACTTGGAAATATCACAATGTGATATTTATCTCAATAGAATAAATAAGCTTTACCATCTTTACTGCATTTAGCAAATTTCCCATTAAATCTTAAACAGCTAATCTAGCCGCCTCCCCCCCCAATTCACAGCAGGCGCTCGCTTATTCAGCCAACATACTTTTCCCAAATTGCTTTCTTGAAGCTAATAACTTCAAGTATCTTATCCATTTCAAAGAGATCCCCAAAATGCTTTTCTAAATTATTCAAGTAGCATTTCATTTATATAGCTCCTCCACGGCAGTCACCCAAACAAGCCGTCTTTCGCAAAGCTTACACAATGAGTCAGCTCGGGCTTTATTTAGCGCCTTTCGTAATGTTCATTCAAACTACAGAATCTTCCAAAATAAACTTTGTTTTTTCATCATTCAGCTTCTGCAGACTGTTGGCATAGTAACTACCCAAGAGGTGTTTTATAGCCATGGCAGCCTTGTGTATTGTGAATAATATATATATCAGGGAATAAAGAGGCTCTGCACTTATCAAATCAACGCAGAACAATGGACAGCATTTATATTCAAACTGCTAAAACTAGGAATCAATTCAGAATATTCACAGTTTCCAAGAGCTCATATCTGCCCCTCTTTTATCATGTGTGTCCTTCATTTGTATAGATAACAATAAGCACTCCCGCCCCACCAAGTCTTACCCAATGACCAGTTTGTGATAATTAGATCAAAGTATTCTGCTAATAGAACATCAGTTTTTATTTCATACTGTCTTTCATAATAAATGCCAGTAATTAAACTGAAGCAAGGCAGCATGATCCGTCAGGGGCCACTGCCATTGACTTCTGAATCCCATGCCTAAATGCTTGGGTGTGTGCATCACTGGATTCAAGTTAGTGATGAATGTGAAAGTGGGAAAAGGTGATCTAAGTGGTACAAACAATGAAGCATTGACTCTTACAAAATACATTGTGAATTGCCGCACTGTGGGTAGCACTGCTGTCTTGTGTTCTGGGCTCGATTCCTGTGCCACACCAGTGTCTGTGTACGGTCTACATGCTTATGTCAATGTGGTCTTCCATTCCTGTCATTCCCTGGGGTTTCAGTGCTGTTCCATGCTGTGCTTTGAAAACAGAGAGTTGACTTCATACTTTTCTAAAATGGCCTGTTTTAATAAGTCATAATCCATCGACTTCTCCACATCTGTAGGTATGAATGCTGCTGTTGCTTTCCTAGCTAGCAAGGCCCATTCTTGTTTTGGCCATGAGCACAAAGTTGCCATGCATTCAAAAGTGGTCAGGTACTGTTTTATGTCTTCATAGACATCCCAGAGGAGTCCCATTGCTTGGAATAAACGTGCCTAGGGGACATTACTAACCTCAGTGGTGGAGACTCTGTAATCAATGGAGACGATTGCTAGTGGCTTCTGTGCATTTCCTCCGGTGGTGGAAGTGTTGCCATCTCTGTTGCAGATGCTGTTCCGTTGTCTTTTGTGTTTCCATAAACTGTTTCAGCAACTGTCCCAGGGCTTGTACTTCATCTCCTGTAGCCACTGTTCCTTCTGCTCCAGCTGTTGTTGACTGTTCTTCCTTTGTTTTAGTTGTCACAATTGTGTCTTTCCTCCATAAGTCCCTTCTTGGGTAGTGCCATGTAACTTCTGGGTCAAACTGGATATTATTTTTGCCTCTCCAAAACATGAAAAAGGTTACCTTATTGATCCCACTTCTGCCATCATTTGTCATGTCCCAGAGTTCCTGATAAACCCCAAGATAAGGAGCCTTAGAGCATGAGAGTCCCGCATCCACAAAATATGCAACTTTGATCATCTGCTGATTCCCAATTGAACCAGTGTGTGTGTGTGAATTGGACCCATGAAGGACTGATACCCCATCTAGGGCTGTTTCCTGCTTTACCCATGACCCTGAATCAGGTAATACAGGGTTAAAAATTGTATAGATAGTTATGCTATAAAATAAAGCAGGATCTAAGTAGTAGCCAGTTAAAAGAGCTGCCACTTTTCACCAGGCTGATGAAGTCCTCAAGTTTTGTTAGTCTCTGACCTAAATATTCTAAACAGATCAGCACAGATTTCACTTTCAAAAAAACAAACAAACATCTAAGCATTTTTTTATTTGCAGCTCAGTTTTAAACAGGACTAATGTGCAGTGGAGCTTACTCCACTACAACCACCACAAGACACCTTGTATTAAAATTTTGAATATTTTTAGGGTATATAGTACCCTTTCTCAGAATCAGAAAGTGTTAACAAAGCAAGAAAAGAACATGATATAAAGAAACACAAGATGTACAGGTCCTGTTTAATTTTTAAAAACTAGGTCCTAATTGGTGGGTGTGGCTGTATCAGTGCCTGCTCCCAAAGACCACCACTACCTACAGTACTACTGGACAGTTTGGCTTTGCAGTGCTGCATTGCACCCTGGGTTTTGATTTTCATGTCCGGCTGTTGTCTGTTTGGAGGTTGCACATTGTCCCTGTGTCTACTTGGGTTTTCCTACTACATCTCCAAAAGATGAGTGTGTGTGTGTGAGTGGGTCCTATGATGACCTGACGTCCTATAATGTCTTAATGGGATAACCTCCGGCCATCCTATCACTACGAATTTGATTTGAGAATGTTGTGCTATGTTAGTGAACTATTTTGCCTCATCTTCAAAATGTTCCGTATGAGATATGCTCAGAACGCAAACAAAACAGGCAAACCTATCTTCCTGCCTGTCCCTTTCCGCGATGCTAGCCAGCACCAAATGTGACAGATGATAATGAAATGACCCAGTTAATTTTTCTTTTCTTGTTCCTGCCTCCTACTTACTTCATGCAAAAGAGGGACTCAGAGCTTGAAATCTGCAGCATAGTAACACAGGAGATAACAATGCTGGCTTAGAGCTTCAAGGCCTTAGGTGAATTTTTTCAGTTTGGAATCTGCATGTCCTTTTCATGTCCTTGTGTGAGTTACTCTACAATATTCCAGCATTCCAAATATGGGTTACTTATTATTATTATTATTATTATTATTATTATTATTATTATTATTACTTACTATTTGGGTTGGTGGCAGGTTTGACTTTCCAGCCACTGTAAATAAAGCCTCACACTGTTCCATTCCATTCAAACTAGTGTGGTGCTGAGGTGTCACCCGTTGCATGGCTGTGCTCGGGTCCTAATTTGGGATCCTGATGTGGTCTGTCATGTGGTGGGTGCGGAACCCCCCCTTACTGTTTGTCAGATGGCACCTTTTTTAGGGCAACTTGCAACATTTTTTTTTCTAGTATAGGAAGCAAAGAAAGGTGAAGCAGGTGAAGTCACTTGCTCATGGCCACACAGTGTCAGTAGCGAGATTTGAACCCACAACCTCTGTGTGTCTAATCCAAAGCCTTAACCACTACTCACGTTAACTTTATCTGGTGAATCCATAAATGGAGGGAAATGAACGTGTGAGTGTGCATCCCATGCATTATTTCACGCCCTGCACACAGTATTGATGATATGGAAGTTCATAAAATGGAATTTTGGAAGCATCTTTCAGTTTGAATGCCAATGTGGAAAACTTGTATCCCTTTACAAGCAAGGAGGCAAGCTATGTGTTGGTCAGCTGTGGCTATGCCTGATTGCTAGCTTTATTTCAGGCATGTCTAAGATGTGTTGTCAAAACAGGGTCAGAGAACAACAAGGGACGTTAACTTACTGCATGCATGAGACCCAAATTTACAGTATATTACCATCATCATCAAATTTTTCCATATAAAGTCTGAAAACCATCAGGACTGATTGAGATCATTTATGTTAGATAGAATGCCTAGAGGGGCCTGGACAGTCTCGTGGCCTTGGAACCCCTGCAGATTTTGTTTTTTTCTCCAGTCGTCTGGAAATTTTTTTTGTTTTTTTCTGTCCTCCCTGGCCATCTGACCTTACTTTTATTCTATGTTAATTAGTATTGCCTAATTTTATTTCTGTATTTTGTCTTTTTTTCTTTAAACTGTAAAGCACTTTGAGCTATATCATTTGTATGAAAATGTGCTATAGAAATAAATGTTGTTGTTGTTAAATGAATTAGTCTCAACACACAGACAAGGTTTGGGGCAGCCACCCATACTGTATATTGTCCCTGGCTGCAGAAGGGTATAAAAATTGACAAGAAGTGTTCTTGTTGACTTCCAGAGTGAACTGACTCAGTAGTGGAAAAGTTGGCAGATTTAAAGGCCAAAACTGTATGTGATGTCATCTGAGGCCGGAACCAGAAGTGGCATCGTTTTGAGCGGCTAAACCGGAAGTGGTACCATTCTGGGCGCCAGAACCGGAAGTGATGTTGTTTTGGGCACCAGAACCAGAAATGATGTCGTTCTGGGCAACAGAACCGGAAGTGATGTCATTCTGGGCAACAGAACCAGAAGTGATGTCATTCTGGCCACCAGAAATGGAAGTGACGTCGCTGCAGTTAAATCAGGTAGGCTTTCCCGTATCTGGCCTGCAGAGACAACAGAAGTAGGTTTAGAGCACCCCGTCACCCCCTGGCCTGGCTGGTAATTACCTCCACTTGGTCCACTCAGCTTCCTCCTAATCATACGTGTGTGACAATGGTCAAAAATATGTGGAGACCCCTCCAAATTATTGCGTTCAGGTGGTTCCTTGTTAACAGGTGCATAAAATGACACCATGACACTTCCGCCACAAGTCAGTACATGAAATGTGTGCTCTGCTATTTCTGCCCACTGTATGTGCTATTATTGTGAAGAGAAAGCTTCGAGAAGTAGCAACAGCTCAGCCATTAAGTGGTGGACCACCAAACTCACAAAAGTGGGGCCACTGAGTACTGAAGCACATTAGCACGTAAAAATTGCCCATCCTCAGTTGCATCACTCACAACAGACTTCCAAAACTCCCTCTGGGAGCAACATCAGCACATGAGCTGTGCATTGGGAGCTTCATGGTGGGACGAATCACGCTGCACCCTCTGGCCATCTGATGGATAAATCAGGGGTTGGTAGATGCCAAGAGAACACTACCTTCTGGACTGCGCAGAGCCTAATGCAAAGTTTGGTGGAGGAGAGATAAGGATCTGGAGCTGTTTTTCAGGGTGTAGCTTACCCCCTTTTGATTCAATGAAGGGTCCTCTTAGAAATTTTTGACAATTTTATTGCTTCCAGTTTTGTGCCAACAGTTTGTGGAAGGCCATTTTGTGTTCCAGCATGACTTGTGCCCCCGTCCACAAAGCCAGGTTCATGAAGACATTGAGGAACTTGAGTGGCCTGACCTTAACCCTACGGAACACCTTTGGGACAAATTGGTCCACCGATTGTGAGACAGGTCTTCTCATCTAACATCAGTACCTGACTTCACAAATACCCTTTTGGTCAAGTGGACACAGATATACTCCAAAATCTTGTGGAAAGTCTTCTGAGAAGAGTAGAGGCTATTATAGCTACAAAGCCTGTGCAGCTCTACATTATTGCCAATGGTTTTGGAATGGGAGATCCAACAAGCTCATATAGGAGTGATGGTCAGGGGCCTGGCCGAGTAGTGTATGTTGTATTGAGGCTCCGGTGAAGTTGTAAAGCCAGTATGCCCCACGAGATGGAGCTCTGCATTGGTGTCCTGGCTTACAGCATAGTTTAGTTTCTGTGATGTAAGTGTTCCCAAAGGGACCAAAAGTGACACTGGGTGTTCTTATAGAGTGGAGTTTTAAAGAGCCTTCTGACCACACTCTTAAAAATAGTATTTCTGTAATTAGATTAGATAATCTTTACTAATGTCATTAATTAATTAATTCTATGGGGAAATGGCCCTTTCTGAAGTTGTGTGGTTCTTCATAGAACCATTGCTTGACAAAGAATCGTTTCATTCTGTGTGAGATTCTTTCCATGTGAAGTTGGTTCTCTGGACTTGGAAAACGTTCCTGCTATGTGGATAAACAAATCTTTAATGCACAGTAGGCTACAGAGCAGCAAATGAAAAGATATGAACCCAAACATAGTCTGTGTTATTATGTGCAGCAATCAGGATTAGAATCCAGGTGAAGAATCAGGAACCCAGAGGACAGTGTTTTACAAATCTGTTATCACCTATTCATATAGAACTATTTTTCTTTCTGGAACCTTATTGTTGATTGTTCTTTAAAGGCCCAAATTGTACCACTATGGCATTTCTCTGCAGATTCACTTTTACACCTTTATGTTTAAGAGTGCAGTGAGCATGGAGTAACGCAGAAGAAAGTCCAGAGGTGCTGAAAGGGGTATGGGATGTGTAAGGAGTGTGGTTTTTGGAGTCCATCATAACCAAGTGCAGCAGATGCACCACCAACTATTTAGGAGTGCTAACCTGTCCAGGATAGCCCATTGGAGCACACAATAGTTAATATGTACTGTGTACTACATAACTACATGGAAATTGACAGAACTGGTTCAACAATAACATTAGTCATCAAAACAAACCCCAATAAAGCATAATTTGTAATAAAGCAATTCACCTACAATTTATCACTCTAGTCTCACATTTGAAGGAATAGCCATTCAGCATTTCTTGGGCTTTTCCAACCAGTTCACAATATAATAGGATAATGTGAGAAGACATGTGAGCAACACATGTGACATAATGAGTGAACCAATGTTGAGCATCTCCTGGATGGACCTTCTAGGTAACTTTTCTGGGCCTGTTTGGGTTCTGGTTTGACTTAGGAGCACCCATCTGTTTGCCCTGATTAGGCTGAAAGTAAAGGCAATGGTGAATCACATTTAAACTCCCATAATCAGTGCACACTGATGGCCAGGTGCTTATTTAGCGGTGGGCAGTCACATGCCACCGTCATTAGGGAAGCCATGGGGGAGCTGCCCTACAAACTCCTACAAGTAGGAAATCCCGGTAAAAGGTGACCACTGTGGTTGCTGCAGCTTTGCAGGTGGCATTGGCTTTGGCGTGCAATCTATTGTCTGTTAGCAGCATGTAATGATGGTGTGGGCTGGTCAAGGGCCTGAGCACATGCGTGGAAGCTGGCAATTGCTGAACAAAAGCTATCAAAAATTGCTATTTAATAACTTGTTAAAAGACAAACTGGACGCTTCTGTGTTTGCCACAAGCAGCACTTAAAAGAAATGCCTTTGTCTTTTTACTGACACGGTTATGCATCAGTAATAACAGCCTTCCACCTCCTTTCACCACACTGATTGTTGGCTACAATCACGTTGAAGGGTCACAGGCAGACCAGAAAAAGTCAGCAACAGGGAGAAGGCCTAAATAGTCAAGTACTTTAATTAAAGGCAGGAATTAACAGCTGATTGAGAAATCGATTGGAATGAAAGGCTGCAGACACCATGTTCCCCTCGGGGCGGCTGCACGAGAGCTGGGATGCATTAGGGTCATGTCTGACTAATTAAGTCAATGACCTGCTTATTTTAATGTGTTTGATGAATTGAAATAAAGTGTCACTCGGTCCGGAGTCCTGGGAAAAGCATGTGGCTTGTGCAGTATTCATCATTGGATCTCTTAAAAAAGATGCAGAGGACGTCTGTAATATTACTCATGACTGGCCTAATCAGTAATCAATAAACAGAACGATAATTGTTAATATGTCTATTACAACTGCATTACATCCATCCCTCTATTATTAGACCCCCATTTTCCTTTACTGGGTTGCAGCCTATCCGGTAGCAGTGTGCATATTTTTTTAACATAAAATGGTTGCCAAAGTTGCTGATTTCATTCCCTCTTGTGGTGAGCCTTAGTTTGATTGCTGTGTTTAATGGTTTTAAAGCAACCCGTTTAGCTCATGCAAGTGAAAGCGTACGCCGGCTTAATATAATGATTGCTGTGCGGTGTGCTGATCAGCAGGTGCCTGCTGTAGGTTGGCTTGGATAAAAGAGAGCGGGTTAATGATGGAAAGCGGGAGAAAAAAAGGAAACGTTTCTGTTGAGATGAGGTGTTTGGAAGTAGAGAAAGTGATCACTGGCTTTGGAGAGATAATAGAGGAGGGCAAGTTGGGCAGCATCCGTCAGGCTGACTAGTTAGTGGAGAGCAAGACAGAGGACTGGGTGAACTCAGCTAGGTGGATGCACTCTTGTTAGGTGAAACATGGAACTGGTGAGAGGAAGGGAGGCTATGGGAACTGAATGAAGGAGGGAGGCTCCAATGCAGTACCATCTGGGGAAGGGCACGGTGTCCTGGGACCTGGGGGTACCGACAAAGGTGGCAGCTCAGGGAACTGCAGTTACTGATAGAGGTGAGAGCTGAGTGAACTGCGGGTAGTGATGGAGTTGACAGTTTAGGATTAACAGACGCTGAAGGAGGTGACAGCTCCTGGAACTGAGGGTGCCGACGGAGGTGGCAGCTTTGATCTGCAGTGACCGATTGAAGTGGCGGATCATGAGGATGCGATGGGCTGTGCCCTGGGAAACTCTTAAGGTCTCGCAGAGGATGGTTAGAGAGCAAAAAGGAACAAGATGGATTTCACCTCTTCCTTTTGGGATTTTAACTTATTTATTTGGAATATTCCACGCAGGTGGCACAGTGGTAGCGCAAGTGTCTCGCAGTAAGGAAATCACGGGTTCACGTCCCAGATCCTCCCTGCGTGATGAGTGCTTTGAGTAGTGAGAAAAGCACTATATAAATGTAAAGAATTATTATTATTATATTTATTGAACACCTCCAAGTCACTTTATTGGGTTTATGGATTCATTTATTGAACTATTTTTTTTTTTTCATTTGACGGCACTGTTTTACATGTATCTGAGAGCACTGTTTGGTTTGTTTTAAAATAAACACACAAAGTCTTTCTTGTCTGCCTCATTTGCCTTAGCCTGTATCGTTCATGACTGTCCATGTCCTGGGTTGAAGAAGGTACCAAGGCTGTGGGTAACCCGGGACATCACACTTGCTAAGCAAGTCACTCATGAGTATGTTATAGCATCTGACCTGCAAATCTGTATATCTATAGGGTGGGCCATTTATATGGATACACCTTAATAAAATGGGAATGGTTGGTGATATTAACTTCCTGTTTGTGGCACATTAGTATATGTGAGGGGGGAAACTTTTCAAGATGGGTGGTGACCATGGTGGCCATTTTTAAGTCGGCCATTTTGGATCCAACTTTTGTTTTTTCAATAGGAAGAGGGTCATGTGACACATCAAACTTATTGGGAATTTCAAAAGAAAAACAATGGTGTGCTTGGTTTTAACGTAACTTTATTCTTTCATGAGTTATTTACAAGTTTCTGACCACTTATAAAATGTGTTCAATGTGCTGCCCATTGTGTTGGATTGTCAATGCAACCCTCTTCTCCCACTCTTCACACACTGATAGCAAAACCGCAGGAGAAATGCTAGCCCATGAAAATTTGCCCATGAAAAAAGTACTCAAGTAGAAGTTTTAAAGTATGTGATGTGAAGTTTACTTAAATTTCAAAAGGACAACTAAAGTGTAGTTTTAGTTTTACAAAGTTTTACAAACCTAAAATAATGGAGGCTGCCTTTCGTTGTATTACAATCTCTAAACCAGGGGTCTCTAACTCTGGTCTGAGTGAAAACCTGCAGCCATTGTAGCACTTCAGTACCAGACCCCTGCTGTAAACTGTGAGCCAAGTAACTAAGTGCAACTTGAAGCGGTAATGTTCAGCATGAGCGAACATCTTAATGGTTATATCCTAATTCGCTGGGGTAGACAACAATAGGAAAGACTTGCAGGCTTCCCCTGCCATGAGAAGGAAACAGTCTATTCCTGAAAACCTTATGTAAAATGAATTTTCATAACATAAATGTCTAATACAATTAATAATGTAATTGATAAACTTTTTTAAGTATTCTCTGTCTCCAAAAATGACCCTCGTTATTGTTCAAATGATAGCAAACTACATGGAAATTGACAGAATTGGATCAATGATAACATTAGTCATCAAAACAAACCCCAATAAAGTAGTCAGTCAGTCATTGTCCAACCCACTATATCCTAGCAGAGCCAATCCCAGCCAGCACAGGGTGCCAGGCAGGGCGCCAGCCCACCTCAGGGCACACACACACACACCCACACACCAAGCACACACTAGGGACAATTTAGGACCGCCAATGCACCTAACCTGCCTGTCTTTGGACTGTGGGAGAAAACTGGAGCATCCAGAGGAAACCCATGCAGACACGGGGAGAACATGCAAACTCCACGCAGGGAGGACCAGCGAACCCAGGTCTCCTTACTGCGAGGCAGCAGCACTATATATTTAAAAGCCAAATACCACTGACTCACTCATCATAAATTCTCCCGAACCATGAGGACTTGGGACTTAAAATTTGGAATGCAGATTACCTTTGGCCCATAGGTTCTCACTAAGAAATGGTTTTAAAAATTTTGTGGTCCAAGTGCAAAATTTCTTATAGTTTTTTAGATCCGTTTGCTTGTCTGTCCGCTTTTCACAAGAGAACTACTTAACGGATTTAGATTGGTTTTTTTTTTTTTCTATAATTTGCTTGAACATTCTGTTGATTTTGCGACTTTCTCATCCCGCTATGTATCATAGTTCACTTGTGGTACTGATTTATTAGTGCAGATCCCAGAGAGTCTCATTGGGTTGCGGGGAGGGGGGCGGGACCTCCTCACTCATGCATCTCCCTCAGGGTGTAACCTTAATTTCGCTTAGTTAGAGAACCACTTAACGGATTTAGAACTTATTTTTGCTATAATTTGCTTGAACATTCTGGTTGATTTTGCAACTTCTCTTATTGTGCTAAGAATCATAGTTCACTTGCAGGATCGATATATTCGCTCTAATCTGAGACAGAGGCTGCGGGCCGAGGGGAGGGGGAAGAGTGACATCCTGTTTCACTATATGCGGGCGAAGCTAGTTTGTAATAAAGCACTTTACCTACAATTTATCACTTTAGTTTCACATTTGAAGGAATAGCCATTCAGCTTTTCTTGGGCTTTTCCAACTAGTTCACAATATAATAGGATAATATGAGAAGACATGTGAGCAACACATGTGACATAGTGAATCAACCACAGCACAATCACACCTCGCTGCAGCCTGTGGATCGGCCTGCCCCTATTTGCCAAGGTGCTGTGAGAAGGGCATCTGAAAGCAGCAGCATCAGCTGTGGAAATAACTGGGAGTGTCCATGAACAATATCCAGCCCCGCCTGTAAGCATTCAGCTCCACCCATTCTGAAGCTGTCAAGAAGACAGTCTCTGAACTCAGCATCAGCTCGTGGAAGGACTGGAAAACTGGGATTGTGCATTGCCACTGTTCAGCCCCGCCTCAAACATCCAGCTCCGCCCCATTTAGCAGCCTTTCAGCCTTGTGTACTTCAAATGGCTACATAAGTGATGGGATGCTAGCATTAGTAGTGCACATATGAAACTTGTTCCAGATTCTTCATACATATATTCTTCATATGCTAATTTCTTGAAGCAGGGAAAGCTGGTATTTCAAATAATTGACTGAGCAAAGCGTTGTGCGTATTTGCACAGCCCTTTTGATTTCTGGTTTAATATTGCAGTAACACATTTGTCCAGCCAAATTTGTCAGAGTAATAGCAGCCATTTGCAAATAAAATGTAGTGACGTAAAAATGAAAGTAGACAGTAAATATTCTTAAAACATACCCAAGTACAATAACAAAGTATTTCTACTTCATTACTATACAGCACTCCCTGGAAGTGTGCGACTTGTAAAGTTACTGCTATGACAGGATGAAAAATCATCCCTGGGCATTTCCTAACTATCCAAGATTGTGGCTAATTCTTTGAAACTTGATGTGCAATTTTCTTTAATTTTCCAGCTCTGTGTTGTAGACATTTTGTCTTTGGTTTCTGGCTTTGGTTTGGTTTCTGGCTTTGACGTTTGTGTGTTGATCTCCCAGTTTTGATCTTTGTGTGCATCTTTTTCACTACGTCTGTTTCCCAATCTTTTTCTTTCTGCACCTTGCAACCCAAATGAATGGCTGGGGTTTTAATGTGGCATTTTGTGAACTGTTTTCTGCCTTTTCCTTTCTGGCAAAAGAACAAACATCAGATCTGTTCATGTAGTAATCAGGATGAGTAGCAGTATGAACTGTGGGTAAAAGCTGCCTCTGAATTTAGTGGTGTAAGTGCTAATGGTGCTGAATGGAAGAAGGAAAATGGCTGTAATGAAGGGTGGCCGGGATCTTTACTAATACCACATGCTTTTCTTTGTCAGCCTATATTAAATATATCCTTGACAAAGGGGGAATGCATGCCAGTAATATTATTTACCCCCTTTTGCAGTGCCCCGCAACCCTGGGATGAGCAGGTGCATTACTAAGAAATATTGAAGCCAGTGAGGCCGGCCTTCAAAAACTGGTGGGCACAAATGGATACCCTAGGACTTTTATCATCCATCTGAGAAAGTGGGGTCATTGGTGAGCCTTCTTAATGATAGGTGGGATGTGTTGTGTCCACTTTAGATCATCAGCAATGAAATTTAAAGCTTTTGATCCTCTCCATGGCATCTCCTCCGATGCAGATGTGTCATAATTTAGGCTGAAAACTAATGCTTTGTAGCCTTCTTCTTTAAGAGAAGCCATATTGTGTACCATTGTCAGAGTCACATCTCTTGTTTCTAGGGGAGGGGCCTCCAGGGTCGTGACCTTAACTTGATCAACAACCGACATACCAGATCAGCCTTTCGCTAGGAACCTTATCCGATCTGCAGATAATATTGTTAATTTCATTTTGAACTGTTGTGTGTTTTGTCTTCTTGTATTGCCTGGTTTTGAGTAATGTTATATGACCTTGATTTTGCCTCTCATCTGGGTAACAGTTGTCACAAAAATCACTATGAGACATCAAGAATGTTTGGGGCCGTCACCCGTATATTATGTCCTGGCTGCAAATGGTTAGGATTTAGCACACAGATCTTTACAGATTGGAGTCCACAACAGAAATAGAAACATGATGGCCACTTTAAAGGCCAGTGTAGGAAAGTCTGTGTCTGTTTCATGGTAGATTTATACTGATTTGTGCATCTGTCCATCCTTATTTTTAACCTTTTTTAATTTATACTAGGGCTAAGGGGCAAAAAGCTGAAAACCAAACCTAAAAGAGGTGCCAGTCTATTGCAGGGCACATACACATGCATGCACCAACATATACTGGCAGTGACGTCATCAGAGTCGGGACTGGAAGTGACATCATCAGAGGCACCAAAAATGGAAGTGACGTCATCAGAGGTGCTGGAACCCTGCAAGATTTCCCGAGAATGGTCTGCAAGGGATCGAGAAAGACAGTTAGTGCACCCTGCCTCCCCTGCTCAGATGTGGAATTACTATTATTCAGGCCCTTTAGTTGTCTCCTACTGGCATGTGTGTGACACAGTCATTTATGGTTTATTTTTATTTTCTTTTGTTTTGCCTTTTACCTGCTTCTCCCTGTTTACTCACAAAATCACTTCTTCTGTTTTGCTGCCGAGTCAGGTCAAGGTGTCAGTGTGGTCTGCATCCTACTTCCTGAAATCTAAAGCAATCTCCTTGCTTTCACCGACATGAACGGGGAGACTGCTGCCTTGACAGCACTGTATCAGCTCTCTTCTCTATAAGCCACCTCATCATTATGTCAAGCCTACAATGGTGGTATCACCATTAAATATACTGATGGAGCTGGAGCTGTATCTGGGCACACTGTCACAGGTGAACAAGGAGTACAGCAGGGCATTCAGCATACTATGCATACTGCATTTTTATCACTCTTTAATTAATATTGTTTCTATCAGTATGCTGCTGTTGGAGTATGTGAATTTCCCCTTGGGGATTAATAAAATATCTATCTATCTACTACCACATGGCATATGTCAGCAGTGATGCTAGTAGTCAACACATGCTATGGTGTGCCAAGGAGGATGTCCAGAATCCATTTTCAGAGAGTGGTACTAAATCAGTTGTCTATAAACCTGGTGATCAGCTATAATGGAACAAAGCTGTGAAATACAAAGCTGTATTCTATAAAAAGGCCTTTGACATAGCAACTTCTATTACCCAGGTGTGCCAGTATGTATGAAGTGCTAAAGATGTGGCATCATCTGGGGACCCATTTTATCAAGTGGTGGTCCAAACTGTCTGGGATATTCCAATTGTCTGTGTCTAAAAGCATTTCATCATAATGTGAGTGTGTGTCTCAAGTCTGTAGTCATCAAGATCGTCCATTTGTGTTGTCTTTTGAATTGGGATGGTTGGCTTCTGAAAGCCAATGGTGCAGTGAGCCAGCACCTAAATGCGCCACTCCAGTAATAACATCATTTTGGAAATCAAAGATATCATGTTTTGATCAAATTCTGCCAAGGGTATAACTTTCATTTTAAATCTCTATTCCAGTGCATGGTTTGAAATGCCGGTCATTGTGGAGCAACACAAAGAAAAAAAGATTTCATTACACCACAGTGCCAGAGGGAGAAATACATCTGACAAAAACATACAGGGACGATCCTTCTCAGACCCATCTTCGTAATTAAATCTATCTCATGTGTAAAATGCATCTGTAAAATGTCTTTAGAGAACATAGGATTTCAATTATATGTAAATCCTTATTCAGCACTCTGAGGTCTTGAAGCTCAGCTACAATTAATGAGATAGCAAAAAGAAAGTGTTCTTGAGCGCGGCCACCAGAGGATTCTTAAATAAACTGCCTTGTGAAAAATATTGGGACAGATAGATTACAGCAGGACAACTGTTTTTTTCTCCTAGTATATTTTACACATTAAAAAAACATTAATACAAACATAAAAGAAAGCAATTACTTTCAATACTCTCTCAAGTTTTTGGCTTGGAAGCGTTTATCGTCTTCTTAACTGTCAATAATGAGTGTCGGAGTCTCCCGTGGGCTTTCTTTGCATGCTGTAAGTACGAGTGACGCAGGAGTATGGTGGACAGAAGGAGCACTCGGACATGAATAGTGGGGCCGAGTCAAGGAGATAGCTTTTATAGAACTTATATAGTGACTGCAGTGACTGGTGACACAGTGGTTACTAGCTGCAGTTACAGAGACCTGACAATCAATTGCGAGTTCAAATTGTATTAGGGATGGGTCTCTCCATATGCCAAATATGTGCACATTTTAGGTGGATTGGTGACTCTAATTTGGTTCACCATGAGTGACCAGGCATGTGCTCATCAACTGCGTCAGTGTATAGTTCCGGATATCAGTTGCTGCCATGCTCCATGCTGCAACTCCTCGCAACACCTGTTGTTAAAAAAACACAAGACACAGGATGGGCCGGAGAATGAACATGGACCACCATCTTATTAAGTACTCAGTCATTGTGGCAATGTAATTTAGAGGCCATCACATCTCAATGAAAAAAAAGTTCAAGCTTGAAAATACAAGAGAGAGTATGCCAGTGTCCAGTTTTGGTCACCACACTGCAAAAGTGAGATAACCACTAAGGTTGGGCAAATAATGTAAACGGATAATGGTTAAAGGAAAATATCCGTAATACTGAAAATATCAAATTGCAAGGAGCTTACCGCCGTACGTGGTTATGACATTAAACATGCATTTGCAGTTCTCACTAACAAAAGAAAATGATATACTGTGTACCATTATTATGGAAAGGAGTGTGGAATTTCATACTTTCCTATGGAGAATTATTTTGGACAAAATCAAATAAATAAATGTGCAGATAAATTAATGAATTGTGACAATATAGAAATAATAATAAAATAAGCATAAATAATTAAATGTGTTATGAAATAACACAGCAACATAACCAGCAAAACCAAGGAGCTGGTGGTTGATTTTAGGAGGCCCAGGCCCCTTATGGACCCCGTGATCATCAGAGGTGACTGTGTGCAGAGGGTGCAGACCTATAAATACCTGGGAGTACAGCTGGATGATAAACTGGACTGGACTGCCAATACTGATGCTCTGTGCAAGAGAGGACAGAGCCGACTATACTTCCTTAGAAGGCTGGCGTCCTTCAACATCTGCAATAAGATGCTGCAGATGTTCTATCAGACGGTTGTGGCGAGTGCCCTCTTCTATGCGGTGGTGTTCTAGGGAGGCAGCATAAAGAAGAGGGACGCCTCACGCCTGGACAAACTGGTGAGGAAGGCAGGCTCTATTGTAGGCACGGAGCTGGACAGTTTGACATCTGTGGCAGAGCGATGGGCGCTGAGCAGGCTCCTGTCAGTCATGGAGAATCCACTGAACAGGATCATCTCCAGACAGAGGAGCAGCGTCAGCGACAGACTGCTGTCACTATCCTGCTCCACTGACAGACTGAGGAGATCGTTCCTCCCCCACACTATGCGACTCTTCAATTCCACCCGGGGGGGTAAACGTTAACATTATACAAAGTTATTGTCTGTTATACCTGCAGATTTTATCAATCTTTAATTTAATATTGTTTTTTATCAGTATGCTGCTGCTGGAGTATGTGAATTTCCCCTTGGTATCTATCTATCTATCTATGTATCTATCTATCTAAATATATTTTTTGTTGTTTATTTATTTATATACCGTATATACTTGCGTATAAGTTGGGTCTTGAAACCCAAAAAATCGATCATAAAATCAGACCCGACTTATACGGCCATTCAAAAATGCGACACTTTGATTGATTTGTATGGAATGATTACAATAAAATTAATTAAAAAAAAATAAAAAAATGCGACACTTAAATTTTTTTTTTACATCTTCTTACTTCCTTCAGTCTCACACCAGTTTCTCAGACACATCAAACTTTGTTGCAGCAGCGCAGTTACCAATTTCTTTTGCCACTTCAACGACTTTTAATTTAAAACCAGCTTCATATTTTCTTCTGATCGAACACTCCATCATAGATAAGGGATGCTCTTACAATAAAGGTGTATGAGGCTGTGAGATACAAAAAACACAAAACAGTGCAAATTTCCCTTCAGAATAGTTCAGGTATCACCGTGTGGTCACGTAGGCACAATACATAGAAAAAAAGGCAGTGTTCTCCATTGTTACTCTCTCAGGTGGGCGTTAGCATATCATAATTTCTTGGACCAATAGCGTGAGCTTTCTGCATTTGACTTAAATGACCAACATTATAAAATACCGGAAATTATATGGTAAAATCAAGTCCCGACTTATCCGCGGGAGAACTTAAATGCGAGTATATACAGTAGATCTTTAGTTATTAAATGTGTGGCGACACACTATTAGCACATGCTCCCAACCTCTCTCTCTTTATATATATTGTCACGCTTGGGTCACAGAATTGCACAGAAGCACAGGAGATTGCTGAGTCAGGAACTTTTATTCAAACACTTCAAACAAACATATGTCCCTTTCAAAAGTAAAATGAGCTCCGTGTGAAGACAGAGGGGACAGATCCATCATCTCTCAATTAAAAGTAAACAGAAACATCTTCCTCTTCATAGGGGTGCGTGTCGGGAGCAGGACCCCCAACAGGAGCAGAGGACGTCTGCCAAAAAGGACTGGTGCTGTACAGGCTTTTAAATATACGACACATCAGCAGCCCAACAGCTAGTGGAGTAAAGAAGAGGCAAACTGTATTTGTTCCCATTGTATCAGCGTTGAAGAAAGGGGGTTTCGGAGGAGCGACCCCTTTCCTTCTCACAATATGTATTGTGAATGGCGGCCAAGGCCATTACCTGACCAGGACGCCAATGGAATGGCAAGACCAGGGGAGAGAGCATTGGTGAGGCAATATCTCCCCTGGGACTCTAGAGGGCAGCCCTACCTTCTTACGGTACTTAGTTTTAACTTTGTATGTAATTATACTTTCTTGTCTCAGATTCTCTTGATGAAAATAACCCAAATGTAACGAGGAAACGAGCGTTTGCTGCCTGTCTGCACCTTGTTCAGTTGCTATGGTTGGCTGAGGACAGCGGCACTCTTACCGTTTTGCTCTGCAGCCGCGCTGCTGTGCAGTTCTGTATCAGCATTGCAAAATACAGTGACTGTCAACAAAGTGGGTTGTTACTACTCGCGAGAGCCCACTTTTTTTCTAATCCATCCATCCATCCATTCATCCCAAGATGCCAAAACGTAAGTGTAAATTTCATGATGAATATTCCTGTGAATGGACATTTATCAAACAAGGCAGAAGCTGTTTTGAAGCAAACTGTGGTGTATGTAATTGCAATTTCAGTAAATGATTTTCAAAAGATTTTACTTTTGTTTTCCTAATAACCCATTAAAATCCTTGCTTTATGCTTTTAACTTATGTCTCTACTTTTATATAATATATTGGTCTGGGTGTGTAGGGGGCATGTATAGATTTATATATATAGTAATATAGAGAGAGATTTTAAGAGTGTCCCGTATTTCTAATTTTTTAACATGGCAACCCTAATATAGAAGGTCACTCTTCAGTTGTTTATGGAAGTCTAAATTCCGATTATCTTAATATATAAAACAACAATGTTGTTATGAAAACAAAACAGCTAATCATTAGATAATACTGAATACTGACCTGATCTTACCTCCTACTTTGCACTCACTGTTGCCAGGCTAAACAGAAATCCTCAACTTGATAATCAGGGCAGAAAATGCCTGGATAGATTTCTTCTACAATCCATTTATGTTGCTTAGCTGGAGAAGCGTTAGAATACAAACTGTGGCAGACCAAGGACCTTGCCCCACCGGGATGCCTGGAAAGTGGAAGGACCAGGAGATAGGCAATACCTCCCCCCGGGACACGAGAGGGCAGCCCCCCTGGTTTGCATCTGGGCCACGGGACTGGAGCTTGGAAGCTCAATTCTGTTGGGGACCGTGGCCACCGCCAGGAGGACGCCTGGACAATCCCAGAGCCGTGGACCGATGTAGCACTTCCGCCACACCAGGAAGTGCTGCAGGAAGAGCGTCAGGGAGCAAATGAAGCACATCCGGGTGCATTATAAAAGGGGCCACCTCACTCCATTTGGGGAGCCAGAGTCAGGAGGCAGAGGACAGAGCTTGTGGGAGAGGAGTGAAGGCAGTGAAAGAAAAGAGCAAGAAGATAGAGGAGAAGAAAGGACTGTGCGCATTGCTGGGATTTGTGTACTGTGGGTGTGCAGTAGAAGAGAAAGGAGCAAAATAAAGGTGTGTGCTTTGGGACATTGTGAATCTGTGTCTGTCTGTGGCTGGGCTGATTCTCCACAAAAGTAAGAGAACTAGCAATAATTAAAGCTTTTTATTCCCTTTTTTCATTGCATTGAAAGGAAAGTGGGAGCTTCCTACTTTATTAAGTTAAACCTGGGTGAGATTTTATTAAACAAAATAACCCAGATTCCCTGAATCCTGCACTGAAAGTCAAGCCTTATTTGGTTGTTGGAATTCCAAGGTCACTTGTCACATTTCTGCTTGCTTTTTAACAGCAGAGGATGAGTGGCGCCTTAGACCTGCAGTACCTGAGTCATGCCTCTTGTATACTAAAGCTTCAAGAAAACACCAACTGACTTCCTTCCAGTTCACAACAACGATAACTGACCGCCATACACAGTATCTGATTTTCTTGTTGTTACTTTTTCATGTTGCCGTCACTCACCAAAGCTACTGGAGTCAACACGGCTTTACTCTGGTGTGGTGTGACAAGAGCAGTGCCCAAATTGCCTGCCTTGGAGATGCAGCATGAAAATAGTTCACTTAGTAGGCTGTAGAGGGCACTCTTGAGCTGTCTGGGATCCATCAATAGGACCAGAAGGTAGTTTTGCTTGAAAACAAAACTCATGAGTGAGGATTAACAATGAGGAGGGAACAATGCAACGCAAGTTAAGTTAAACAAGCTACTGGGCACAGCACAAGTTCAAGGTTATTCACCGAAGATCTTTAGAACTAAAAACCAAAGGCAAAAACCTCTGTTATGATGTGATTCTGTATCTGTTATGGTCACATTATTGTTTCATTTTTCATTTGTTATGATGTGATTCTGTATCTGTTATGATCACATTATTGTTTAATGTTTGTTAATTTTAGTTAATTTCTGCTCTGCTGATGGGTTTTGTATCATGAGGAATGTGTTGGTACTAATATTGTAGTTCCCCATGTTGATGGGACATTTCACCTCCGGTATTTAGTCCTCCCTTCAATGTCTCTGTTTCCTCTTCCAAGTCCTTGCAGTGGAACACAAACTCTCTGACCAGGCAGAATACTCTTCATTTTTGCCATGGTTGTCTGGCCAGTGACAAATCTACATCAGTGGGATCTTGAATGCTTGGCTGTTTGGTGGCTCAGCAGGGATATTGAGTGCTGTGCTGTATCGGACGCTGCAGAGCAGCAGTCTTTTAACTTTATGTGGGTAGGCAAACCATTTTGAGTGGAGCTGATGTAGTGTTCTCCTTCCCCGGACTGATCCTTGCAAGTGGTGTTCAAAGTCCTGGATCTTAGCTTCGACACTTTCCCTCTGAGGCTGCTCTTTTATGCCACTATAATCTGTCTTGTCTCTTGCCTGCACAGTGTCAACCCCGGCCTTGCCTCATACTGCTCACCAAAGACTAGTGGTAACTCAATGTTACACACTTTTCTTCATCTTCATGAGTCCTATAATCTGGCCAATGGACTTTTGCATTTGGAGAAACGGTGCTGGAGCTGCAGAGGTAGCAGTCTTCTTTCTTGCACTGATACTACAAATGGCATTTTAGAGCCCAAATCTCAGCCTTAAGTCTCTTCAACAACTCCACAGAAAAGCCCAGCAAGTCCTTTTTGGGCCTGTGTGGCACTCAACACTTTGCTAAATCGGATTGTAGGTCATTTCCTCATGACAACAATGTAGTGCCACACCGATACAGTGCTCATCTATGCAGTGGATTGGATTCGTAGCTTGCTATCCTTAAAAGTACCACTCGCTGTTGCCGCACGCATTCTTAAGTGACCTTGGCAGTCTGGCCTCTTTTCAGCTACCCGTTAGCTGACATGATGGAATGCCAGCTCATCAAGGTGATGCCTTATCATCAGGCTCGTACAACTTGCCAGAGCCTTTACAATATTTTCATTGATTGTGCAGTCACATGCTTATTGAAATATTCTTCTTAACAAGCTTTGTCAGGTTGCATGACCATCTTGAGTGAACAGCCTTTGACAAGTCCAGCCACATATTCTCATCTGGATTGAAATCTGGACTCTGACTCGGCCACTCCAGGACATTAACATTATTGTTTTTAACTCAGTCCTGTGTAACATTGGCTTTATGCTTGGGGTTGTTGTCTTGCTGGAAACCAGATGTTCTCCCAAGGTCATAGGTTTCTTGTAGATTGCATCAGGTTTTCCTCCGGGGTTTACCCGAATTTTGTTGCGCTGTTTTTTCCGTCAACAAGCCTTTCAGGGCCTGCTGCAGATAAGCATCCCTACAGCCTGGTGCTGTCACCACCATGCTTCATGGTGGGGATGGTTCGTTTTGTTTTTTAATAGTATGCAGTTTTCAAATACAGCATTTAGTCCTCCCACAGTCCAAAGACATGCAGGTCAGGTGGACTGATGATACTAAAGTGGCCCTGGTGTGTGTTAGTGTGTGTCTCTCTGTGTGTTCACCCTGCGATGGATGAGAAGTGTCCAGCTGCAGTCAGGACAGTTTTAAGCCTCAGACATGAGACACTATGAGGTTCATAAATTGACGCCCCCTTCTGGAGCCACTCTCCTGTTTCGCTGGTGAATTGACGCCTGTATTACACGCCCCTCATGATGATTTCAATTCCCTTTAGTGCCTGCACTCAAATGTGTATTCAGCATTTTTTAAACTTCTAGATTATCGACGTTTCTCATTTCTGCATCCGTAGCAGTTGTTTTGGTGTCATATATTAGAAACAAATTGAACAAAAAATCTTAACATTTTGTATTTTATAGTATACATTTTATATCTGCATTTTCCATGTTTCATTCACAAGACTACACTTTTTAATATGTTAGTTATATGCTGTACTCAACGGAATAGTGGCTCAGTGGCTAAAGATCTACACTGGCAATCAGAAGGTTGACCCCATATGAAATGGGCAATGGTAAGAAAGAAGATGAAGAAGAATAAATTATATGCTGCACTCAGCTGCGATTAACACTACATATTCTTATGGACTTTGAATCGAATAAATCATATCATTTGTGTCAAAATATGCAATACTATGACATTTAGGAGCTCTTTAGAGTACTCTTTGTGGTACTCTCTGTGTTATATCATTAGTACTGTATTATTACTGGTGTACAAAATTTAATATTTATATATAAACGATGCATTAATTGTGGCGGAGTTTACGCTCCAGAGGAATGACGCACTCACCCTCAGAAGCACAAAGAGGTATAAAGTAATCGTCCAAGTCGCCTTGCTAAGACCTTTTCTATTAGCCGAGTGGCTTTGCGTACCCATTGGGGACGACTCACCACCTCACAGCAAGTACGAAGAGACGTTTATTATATAAGCACGACAGTTTATCCTGGTGAAGCTTTTTTTTATTTATAATAAATATTTTTTTTGCACACATGTTCAGTTTACCACCATTACTATAATAGTACATTTAGCACAAAAGTGTACCTCTAACATGGGGGTCGGGGTGGGCATAGAAAGTGGGTGGAGTCAAAAGAGAGGCGTCATCTTACGGGCCTCAGAATGTCTCGGGTCACTGAATCTGTTCGAGGCCTAAAACTGTCCTGACTGCAGCTGCACTCAATTGTGATGGACTGACACCCTGGCCAGGGTTTTTCCTGCCTTGCGCCCTCTGCTGGCCAGGATTGGCTCCAGCACCCCCCACAACCCTGTTCAGGACTAAACAGTTTAGAAAATGACTGACATTTAATTATTTATGCTCAAATATCATTGTGTTTTTATTTATGTATTGTTACATAATACATTTACTCATCTGTGTATTTTTTTAGTCAGCATTTAGTCTGATGGCCAGAATGCTCACATTTAGATTCATCAGAACACAGAAACTTCATCTAGCTGTTTCCTATGTGTTTTGTGCTGAGATGTCCTGTTTGTGTTTTTTTCTCTTTGCCACTTTCCCAAAAAGAGCTGTGACTGGTGAAGCCCCCAGGCAACAGTTGTCTGCACAGTCCCTCCAATCTTAGCCGCTATAGCATATTCTCAGAGATGTCTCTTGGTGGCCCACCTCACTCGTTTTCTTCTTCTTTTTCTTGAATGGTTGCTCAGTTTTTGTAGACAACCTGCGCTAAGCAGATGTCCAGTTCTGACATATTCTTTCCAATTCTTAATGTTTGATTTAAGTGGACTCCATAGGACATTTTTGTGTCTCCATCCCCTGACTTGTGCTTCTGACAGAGTTGCTCGGATGCTTCTTTTGTCGTCACTGTGTAGGTGTTGCCACCATACTGACTCGCCACAAGGTGGACCTTCCAGATACAGGAGCAGTTAGACTACAATCAGCTGAAACCACAGACCGGAGACCACCATTGAACTAATTCTGGGACCTCTAACACCAAATGGCTGCCGCAGTGATGATTTAGGGGGGTCATATTAATTAATACGTGATCAATTATTTTCTGTTGTATATTTCTAATTATTTTAGACCATTCTGCGGAGATCTGTTTAAAGTTTGACATTAAAGAGCCTTTTTCTGTTGATCAGAGTCAAAAAAGCCAAATTAAATTCACTGTGATTCAGTGTTTTATAGCTATAAAATGTGAAAACTTAGCCCGTGGGGTAAATACTTTTTATGGGCACTGTGTTTCATTCCTATCATTTAGCTCCTGTGGCTGCCATTCTCAAAAGAAATCTACGAGTCTTGGTCAGGGCTTGGCAGAAGGGGGCACTATGGAGCTAAATATAACCAAACCAGACTGTAATGTGAACAAGCCAAGCACTAATTTCATATAGCACCTTTCATTGTCAATGTCATCCTCAAATACTTACAAACAAAGAGATGAATTCCATATGACAAGTCTTATAGCATTGCTGGTGGTCTGCAAAGTCAATTATCATCACTTTTGCCACTTTGTATTAGACATAATAAAGAACAAATCAAGGGAGTGGATTTTTAAATCAACCCAAAGCATTAATAATCATTATTGCAAGTGTAGCCGTTACCGTGCCGACAGAATACTTGTAAGGGGGGGGGGGTGGGGGGGGGGGGGTGGGGTTGGGTATTGGATTAGCTGTGATTAACTTAAAAAATTACAGTTTGACCTAGATTTAAAATCCAACCGGAAGATGCCCAACAATAACCAAATAAAAAAGCAAATCATCACAGAGCAGAGTTCAGCACCCGGAAATCAAATTATTTCTGCACACCTACTCTCACTGCCACAGAGCAGCTGCAGCCAAAATTATAAGGGTGGGTGGCATTGGGGGGGGGGGGGGGAGAGGACCTGCTGTTTGGAAATTGGAAGAACATTCGGCTTTGGGAAATCAAGAGCTATCCAGGAGGCGTGCATTTCGTTTAGCAGAGCTGACGCATTCTGAATTTCAGGACGACTGGAGTCACAACACTCCAAACAGATGACTGTTCTTTTTTAAAAAAAAAAAAAAGAGTTGGGAAAGAGAAGGACTTAAAAGGCAAAGTAAATTTCTGTTTTTAAAAACTAATGATATGCTGTGCTAATAAGCCATCAGATCGCTATGTTATAAAGCGCCTTTCATAGTGAGGGCCCTTAGCAAGATTTAGTTATATCAAAATACTTAAATAGAAACGACATTCTTATTGTATTGTCACCTTGAATGGTGGCGTTTCCAGCAGGCAGCCTTTTACAAAACCAGCAAACAATGCCGTGTACTTCAAGTAGTGGTCAGGGTCAGGTGGAATTTCCCGAAGTGAAAACGTTAATATGTGTGCATCCATTCTCATCATCTTCACTTTAATTTCAATTTTAGTCTAATTCGGGGTGAGAGGATTGTGAATGTCTGTGCCTGTGGCCACTGGGTGCATGTCCCTAGTGGGGCATCCTGTAGATCATGGCTGAGATGGATTAGTAAGAAGGGAGGGTACAGCCACCACTAGAAAGGGGCAAACATCAAATTTATTTGATAAGAACAAAGTCCAATAAAAAGTAATCATTCAATGCAAAATGTATCTCACAAAATGCAATAAATAGATTTGAACTACAATTACAAAGAATTCAAAGAATCAAAATACAATCCTGTCAGCCCCAAAAGTCATTCTCTGGTCAGCATTCCCTCCAGTAGTCCTGCTGAAGACCTCAGTAATCTGCCCCGAGTAAATGGCGTAGTTACCACCTCATCCACAGCATGACGAAGCCCCCAGGAAATTTCCATTCCGGATTCAACACTCCACTAAAATACCTCATCGCCATCGCACACCTTTACGCGGACCTCGGTCCAAACTTTATCTTAGGGGCTTCTCTACCTCTTCCATCACTCAGCAGACTCGACTAACGCTTGGCCGATCAACTCCGCGCCTCGGTGCGTCACCTCACTGCTACCACCCCTGCCTCCTGACTTTTCTGTTACTCCACCTGGCCAACTTGT
The DNA here is from genome assembly GCA_026402145.1 of Polypterus bichir lapradei. Classification (NCBI taxonomy): domain Eukaryota; kingdom Metazoa; phylum Chordata; class Cladistia; order Polypteriformes; family Polypteridae; genus Polypterus; species Polypterus bichir. The sequence continues at coordinate 8,864,344 of JANRMT010062811.1, read as the reverse complement.
TATCCTTTTCCTTCCATTCTCCTCCTTCCTTTTTCTCACCCCTTTCAACCACAGAACCACTACAGCTGGCACTAGGCGATTCCTGAGCCCCCAACATGGGAATCTTTCATTCTCACCTGCGCACTTGAGTGCAACCCACCAACCACAACATCGGCACTGATTTAAACTGCCGGGAAAGGATTTAAACCTTGTAAAAGAGTCAATAAATTATTCTAAACCTGCAAACAACTCTTTGACGCATTCTGTCCCAAGGAGGCTACAGTCTAACCGAACAACATCAGCGGCAAGGAGACTAGAAATAACATTTGGATGGAGGTCCCATGATGATGCAGTACCGGAGTGGAATTCTGAAGCGGGAATCAAAAGTTATTGGGGGCTTCGTCAAGCCGTAGATAAAGTGGCAGCGAAGTCAACAACCATAGACAGGGCATTAACCTATCAGAGCAAGTTGTTATAATTTTAATTTTGTATGTATTTATGTGGCACAGTAGGTACTGCTTCTAGTTCACAGATCCAGTGTGCTGTACCCGTGTGGAGTCTGTGGGCTTCCTTCTGGGTAAACTGGTTTTCTCCCACACCCTCAAAGACATGCAAGATAGGTCAGTTGGCAATACTAAACTGACCCATATATGTGTTAGTGGGCTCTGTGATGGACTGGTACCTCGTCCTAGTCTCCTTTCTGCCTTGTGCCCATGTGGTATGGGAGGTCTTAGGCACGGAAACTAGTGGCCAATTTTAAATAAATAATCGTGCCCTGAGAAGGTGCAGGCTCCAATCAGGTGTGAGTGTGTGTGAGTATGTTTTACTTCGCTGTTAATTGGGGAGATGGCTGGCCACACTGCATGCACTGGTGGAGGCAGGCGGATCAGTCAGGCACCTCAATGATGCCACAGAGGGAGCGGCTCCTCACACCTCCAGCCAATTAGGCAGCAAGGATGCCTGCACGTGACAGAAGGGTAAGATGGAACAGATCAGAGAGGCTAAGGAAGGAGAGAGAAGGCAGGAGGCAGTGAGAGCCGGTGTGTCCAAACAACAGAGAGAGAAGGCAGGCTGCTGGATAGAAGTCCCAGGGGAGAGCATATGGCTGACGCTTGGGAGCTAAAGGAGGCCACTTCAGTTGAGCGATTTGGGGAGCTGGAGTGGCTGATGTACTGCTCGGCTGGAGCAATTCCATGTAAGGCCAGCAGAAAGGAGCTGCAGGGGTATCGGAAGGCCCAGTGAGGAGTCCTGTGGAAGGAGCCATGGACCATAGGTGCCTGGCAGCGTTAGTCAGAAAGTCAGCCTGGTGCTCTGCCGGTACCACAGATGGCTGCCGGGGTCTGAGCCTAGGAGCAGCGCAGAAGGTTGGCTGAACTGCTGATTAGGTACCTTCTTAGCTACAAGGACCCATTTGGAGTTAAGCTAAGGAAACTTCCATTTTCTGAGCATGCAACAAGGACATCTTCCTACATCGTGTTTTAACCTCGTTTTAATGGATTATTTGATTTTAACCTTCACAATCACTTGCTTTTATGGATTATTTATTGATTGATTGATTAAACTTTTGCACTGCACTGTTTTGGGCACCTGTTTCTTTTGATGAAACACCGATACACTTGTGCACCTACCCCTTGCTTTGAGTGAGTGTCCTCATTTGCTAGGCTCATCCCTTCATTACGTTATCGGCTATAGAGGGTTCAAGAGGATGCCGGCAGGACCCGGTAGCGTGGAGCCGACATGCATCGTCACAGCCCAGTGCTGGCCCTTGTAACCCTGAATTGAACAAAGTGGGTGTGATAAGGTTGTGTTACATAGTTGGAAATTCCAAGTAAATGCCCTACAAAGTCGAACAATTTGAGGCTACCAGAATTCTCCAAATTCTGTCATAATGCTGACCTTACACCTTAAGGCTGTTTCACATCACATGACTTTTTCAGCGATTTTTAGTTACAGACTTCATTTACATAATCTTGGTGAGTTTCCGGCTGTCACAGCTCTCTCCCATGACCACCACTAGCGACTGAGTTTCACCAGTGTGCAGCTTTCCATGATTTGGTCTTTTAAGTCGTAGGGGTGGTCTTGTGTGAACGTGTAAGCTGACAACCAGTGAGCACTCACCCGGAAATGCAATGCATATAAGGCAGCTATGGACCTGACAAAGAAAAGAGAGACTTGTCTATCTGATTTTTGTTTCTTTTGCATGCCACGTCAAATTGAGGGAAACAATGAAAACAAAAATGGTAAATTGCAGCTGAACTCGCTGTACCTGTTCACTTCTCATGGACAACGGCTCCGTCAGGCTGCACATTATTGGTTGTCAGATAAAGGGCAGAGCTTGCAATACTTCTGAATTATGAAACTGTGCTGGAATGTTGTGTGAGCCACCAGGGGGCGCAGAGCTCCCCAAACACCCGACATGACAGACACAGACACAAGTGCAGCAACAAACTCGTTCATTTAGATGGGGAATTGCTTCCCAAATCGCTCCCCTCAGCAGCACAATACAGAAGCACAATATACAATGTAGCACTTTTCTCTCTTCTCTGTCTGTCTTTCTGCCTCCACTGGGCAAGCTTTGTCCTTCTTCCTCCCGACTCTGGCCCCCCCCAAATGGAGTAAGGCGGCTCCTTTTATGTTACACCTGGGAGTGCTCCAGGTAGCTCATCAGGGTTAACTGGAATTACTCCCAGGTGTGATGGAAACCCAAAGTAGGATTTTACATCTCGCCCTATCAGCTCCCATGGAACCCAAAAGGGCTGTGCCAAATTCCACCACCTAGCGTGCCCTGCAGGAATCCGTGATGCCACAGCTACTGAGGAGGGCTACCCTATACCGTCCAAGGGGAAGGTAGTGTCTTGTGGATGCTCTCATCCATTCAGCTGGCATCCCAGCCAGGTAATGGCCATGGCTGTCCATTACAGTTGTCACAAGACTGCCTCATTTGACATCCTTGTGACATCTAGTCTGTAGTCTGACATCCTCAGGTGATGGGATCAGCAAGAGCAGTCATCCCCTTTGACTAGAAATCGTGTGCTCTTCCCAAATGTTCTCTGCATGACGTTGGCAAGTTCTTCCTAAGTCTGTGGATTTTCCTCTGGGCATTCTTCCACGTCCTCAAAGACATGCAGGTTAGGTCAGTTGGCAACACTGAACTGACCCATGTATGTGGCATGACATTGGCCTTAGTCAATTGTATAAAATTAAAAATATAACCTGATTAGCTAGAAATGCCAACCTTGAGATTGAATCATATTTGGAGTGAAGTGAATCGCATTTAATAGTTTTAGGTAACTTGTTATTTTCATGAGAAAAAAAAAGGTAGTTTTATCCTTAATTGCTTTTTTTGCACACTAAGTAACAAATGCACAGTGACCTTGAATTTCTCCAAAAAGTCTGACGGGAGCTGGACTCCTGCACCCGGTGGTTGTTCATGTGGAGTCTGCGTGTTCTTCTTGCCTCCGCGTGAATGTTCTTCCACATCCCCTGACACATGCAGAGGTTAGGTTAGGTTAATCGAGGACTGGCACCTATCATTGTGAGTGTGAGTAGGCTACACGATGGACTGGCATCCTATAAAGAGTTGGCTCCTGCCTTGCACCCAAGTGCTTGGATTAAGCAGGTTTCCAGATGAATATAAAATATAAAACTATGCTTTTAATGAAAGGTGACATATAAAGTTTTGACAAAATTATCCTGTGGTGTTCACAGAAGGGTTTGGGGAAAGGTGTTTTCAAGATAAAAGGTACTATGCAAAACTAGTTCGCTGAATATCAAGAACAATAATATGAATAAACAATGTAACATGCATCTGGATGATTAGTATGGTTTTCTTCAGACCCTAATGACACAAACCAGCAGTTTGGAAATGAAAATGCAAACTGCTTGTTTTCAAAGAGAAAGCTGCAGGCAAGGTGCCGCTTCAATATGTAACAGAAAGGAGCGTGGGAGTCTCCTGCTGCTAATATTTTAAGGATTAGGAGCAGCTTTACATATAAAGGAAATCAGATATAATCCAGGTTATATATTCAAAATGGGAAACATCACACAAAATCATTAGGAAGAACAGAATGCTCAGAGGACAAGGGCAGCTTGTCTTATGTCGGATACATTCTAAAGTACTCTTTCTTCTGAAAATACAGGGATTGAGAGATGTTTATTATCCTAATATAAGCTAATTGTAAGTGTAATTTTTGTTTTTGGCTGGGCAACCTGTACATTTCAAGTCTAGGAAGGTGATGTGTTCTCAGGACAGAGAGTGAGGTCCCGATGGCACTGTAAAGCCAGGCCTGCCTGCCTGCTGTGTTTTCAAGCCATACACTTGGGGGGTACATTTCATCCCAGTTCTATCCAATGGACATCCATGAGCCAATGAAGCCTCATTTCATATAGTGTGTGAATGCTGTGTTAGGGGGGACGGTTGTCCTGACTAGGATGGAAGTTGGTTTCTAGCCAGGAAAAGAGGCCACAATGGAAGGACAGAGGGTGTCATATTTCCCCCCAGCGCACATGGTGGCAGCATCTCATTGGTGGGATATCCACTGGGCCGGCCTGGGAACTGCAGTCCCATGGGACAGCCCTGTTGGGGTTCTTGGGTGCTGCCGGGGGAGATTCAGGGGATCATTATAACCTCTGTAAAGAACTTCTGCCTGACCTGGAAGTGCTTTCAGTGTGCAGTAAAATGTTAAATTTAAAAGTTTAAAAACTCTCAAAACTGCAGGTCACACTGCATCTCTGCTTCCAAGCATCAAAACAGCTTATGCACATTATAAAGCTACATACCAGCAACTGATACTCGTGTTTATTTTCCCATATTTTCATATAGCATACTGTGTATATATATTGTTTGTCATATGATAACATTTTACAATTTTCTGGAATGCTATTAAGGGGTCAGTCGCAGACATGCAGGAATCAAAGGCAATATGTAGCAAGTGAAGGGTGGGGTGGAGTGGGAGGTTGTAAGGGGAGGGGGGATTAATAAGGTGGGTTTCGGAAGGTGTTGGTCATTAAGTCATTTTTTTTAATTATTTGGATGTTCTTCATTTTTCACCTGCAGGGATCTCTAGGTACAAATACGCAAACCATTTCATAGACCTTCACTGCATCTAGAACTTTTTCTTTTTCTTTCGTGGTCATATCTAGTTTACCCATTTCTCTCAATACAGTAATACAATTCTTTTTTTTTTTAAATCTTCAGTTTCTTATCAATCCCTTGCATGGGATAGCCTTCATTTTGCAAAATAAATAAATAAATGAAGGTTATTCCCTGCAGATATCAAAAATTTTTTCACTGTCTTATTTAGATAAAAAATTGAAAGGCTGGGGGCAGTCATAGATATAGAGAAGAGGGGGCTTCACCTTGTAGTTTAGAGATTGCCTATCCATTATTTAAAATCACAGAGTTTTCCTCCAGGTTTTTTGTACAAGTCTTATATGTATATCAGTTCAAATAGTGGGGGTGACAGCAGATCAGGCATATCTGGGGCTTAAGTACCTGAAATGCCACCCCCATTAATGGCATTGACTGGTATGTGCCTTGAGAAAGCTGTTTAGTTTTGATCATTGCTTCATCCAGAATTGAACTTTAAGATAATGTCAGTACCTTGCAACCCAAAGAAACACAGCTTACTTGCTTTTTTAAAGAGAATAACATGTTTCAGTGATGCTAATGCACTTACAAAGGTTTCTCTAATACCCATTTGTCTTTTAGATTTATTAAGGACAAGCTATTTACCATTAAGACACTAATGGAAAGGCTGCTGAAAATAGGGCGTTGCAGTTATATGTGAATAATTAATTTAAAATCTGTAATTTTAAGCAGTAATAGCAATTAGAAACACCAGTAATGTCTTGGCTGTATTTCAAATCAGTATAATTGCATCTTGATAAAAAAAAAAATGTCCATTTAGATTGAAAACATGAACATTTCTGGGTGATTCCATACTTTTGAACGCTGTATATTTTCTTCCTCCTTTTCTTTCATTGCATGATTTCAGGTTCTTCTAGAACTGTGAAATTTCAAAGTGGGTTTCAGTAAAAGACATCAAACATAAACGATCGATTTTCATGTACTTACTCTCACAGTAGATACTTGCTGCCAAGTTAACTGTTCTTTTTCGATGCTTTTGTCTGCGTTTTATTTCTTTTTCTCAGCATGCCACTTTCTGTTAGCCTCTTTGACATTTCAGTTCAAGTTTACACGTCATATTGTATACAGGCAGTAAAAGCTTGCACTTCGCCTTCAGTTCTGCACATTTATTATTAACCCATATTTAACAAATACCAATTAATATGCAGCGCAACCAACTTCGCAGAGTGCGCCTAGATATTCATTAGGTCATTGAGCGTGTCAGCCACGTGACGACATGGGTGTAAACCAATCAGCGATTGTGACGTCACCGTCGGCCTGCCCCACGAAGTTCTATGCTGAAATTAAACACATTCATATACTATATTAGAAGTGAGTACCGGTAAATGTATAGTGTGTCAGGGGTTTTTTTTGTATTGAACTACTGCTGCTATAGGAGGGAGATATGCAAGAAATTTGCATTTTAAGCACACCTAAAACTTGATTATTTATTAAAATCGAAAAAAGAGGCAATTTACATTTGATCATGTCCCAGTAACCACAAATACACAGCGGTAAAAGAACCGGAATTGTAAAAAGAATAAAAATACAAATGTTAGAATGTAAGGATCCTAGAAGAAATACACTGTTTAATGCGCATAATGCTGCAGTAACTGATGGGTAAGACAGCGAACCACTGACGATGTGTACTACACCAACAAAATCTAACTTCGTCTCCATACGGTTTTCAGTCTGAATTAAAGGTGAATTGGTGTCACTTAATATCGGAGTTCCAGGATTTGTGGAAGAGGGTGGGGACATCTGACAAGCTTTCGTGGTCTTCATCGGATGCAGTGACTGGTGATCTGTTCAGGATAAAGACAGATACGCGACTTTTCTAGTTTCCAGTGAAAGCTTCAGTTTAGCCCCTGTAGCCGCAGTGGAAGGTAAAAGCCGTGAAATTGGAAATTTGTAAAAGAGAAAGCCACTCACTCGTTATTAGAGGCCATCCGCTCCTTCGCTGGCCCTGTAACTTTTATACCGGCAGTCGATGTCTTGAGGTCTGATAAAGCGACTCATTAATATGTTAATACATCCTCACTAAAGGGGACCAAGAAATCGGGTCGAACCATCCACAGGTGTAAACATGTGTCTTGTAAGGGACATTATTAAACTCAGCTTCTATATGTTACTATAAACTGGCTTTCCTTCCAGGAAAGAAAAGGTGACAGACTGCAAGGCAGAGTGTTGTTCGAAACAATGATATTGTTTTAGTGATTTACGATCAATGCTACGTTAGCATCACAATTTCAAGTTAGTACTCGAATGAATGCAAACTTAGTGTTTAATCAGCCCCTGTGCGTACTTAACTGATTTAATAAGGGAGCAGCATTAAATGTCGAGGCCGTTACTGATCCCCCAAATTAGCAGCTTCGCCCTACAGCAACGGTAATAACAAGTTAGAACGAACTGCGAGACAGCACATCTCGAATTCTACCTGACGCAAACCACTAAGGTTGTCGAGCTTTTCGATCGCTGACGCACTCCTGCAGATGCTGGACCGACTGACGTATGCTGATCACGTAAGGCGACACCGGCATGTGTGTGACAGTCGCAAATCGCTCGTGATGAAATGTAATTTGTTTGCCGACAGTCCAGCGTAAGTTTTGCGCAAGATGTGTACTCCCACTTCATAAATGTGGTACAAGTTTGGCTTTAACGAGCGACTGGGTTTACACTCATGTCTTCTTGGCCTGGGAGTGAATAGCATTTCATGCAACAGCCTCAGGATGGAGCCCGGCATCCTTCCACATACTGTCATACACTGTGCTTGGCTGCAAAATAACCAGGATCGTTACCCATTCTTGTTGTTGCGAGGACACTGGCACGATTTGGGTTTTGTAGGAGGCATATCCATTGACTGGAGACGCACGACCTGAGGTGATCTGGGCTCGTGCCGAAGATTAAAACCACTTGTCCTCGAGCGGCAAATGAAGACTTATTTCAGCTTCTATTATTATTATTATTATATGTGTGCCTGAGTTTCCACTTCCATTCAAAAGACATGCAGGTTAGGTGGATTGCTTATTCAAAAGAATCCTAGAGTGTGTTCACCCTGCGCGATTGTTCCTGCCTTGTTGTTGTGATGGTCCGGGATGCTGGAAGTGTTATACTCCCTTGAACCAGGCACCATCTATATTCATGACCGGCATGAGAAACATAAAACATGTAAGAGTGGTGCAAAGTGCTTTGTGCCTTTATTTATACACAATATTAAGTGCTGTGCAGAGCCGACTTTAGGATGTCTGCTACTCTAGGCGATGCTGTGAATGGCGCTCCGCCAACGTCATTTGCTTTGAGAGCGGAATCATCATTGTCAGACCTGTACAATGAGACCTGGAGACAGGACTGGAGACAGCGAAGTATTTCGGACCTCGAATTCACAATTTAAGAATGTCGAGTAATAGATGTCAAGAGTGTCTCAAAAAAAAAATGCCGGTTCAGAAAACAAATAGGAGTCGGGCTGTATTGATAGTCTTTATTTATTGCTTTTAACGTTTCTCAAACGAAAATTAAAAGAACACTTTGATTAATGCTAAAACTATTGTTATGGTCCTATAATTATTTATTTAAACCACTAGCTACAACATGTGTCTTTTGATGATGGTGACAAACGATTACATTTTTTTTAACTTACCATAACATATACATAACATTAAAATAAATAAACTAAACTGAAAACTTAGCAAAATGACAACATTCAGTGAAACTGCGAATGTAAGTTGTCTGGGATTGGCTCCAGCAGACCCCGTGACCCTGTAATTAGGATATAGCAGGTTGGATAATGGATGGATGGATCTTTAAATATGAATCTTTACCCACAATTCCTATTTACCGTATGCACGTGTGCAAATAATGCAATCTACCAATCCAAAAAAAAAAAAAAACACACACACACAACTGCTTTAGTTTGCCCAGAATGAATCTCACAAACAGTGGTGAGCAACAGAGGACGATATTTCCTACATTTTAACACAAGTTTTAATGTATGTCCATTTGGGAGACGATCATAGTTTGGGTTAAATCAGCTTTTAGCAGTTCAATCAAAAACTACGTCCTGTTGCTATTTTGATCATTTAATTTTATTTCACCAGGTCTGTCTCTTCTATGCTACAGCTTGAGGATTATTATTATTGGTATCATCAAAATTTATCACTGTTGTTATTTTTTGTGTTATTGTTGGACTGTGTAGGTCATCAGACATTAAGACTGAATATCGCTAGTATGTGAAAATAATATAAAGCAATGTAACTGGACATTAGCTTTGAGTCAGAGTGTTCATTGGTCTTTATTCTGCCTTCCTCCAGTTTCCCGGTCAGGCTCCCCTTTTATGCTTCATTAGGTGTAAGTGACATAATTACAAACTCCAAAGCGTTAACAAAGAAACTGGCTGAACTGTGCACATCTACACGTGAATGCATGGTCAGCCAAATCCTCCATCAACACTCTGGAGCTGCTAATGTTGTCCACCCGGAGCCTGAGCGCACAGTTATTATTTATTCAAAACTGCACATCGCCACGGACCCATAAAATGCATCATCACAGTTTCTGGATACTTGCTTACTTATTCTGGGTAAACAGGTTTGGATAGTGGATGGAAGGAGCTAACTGAAGAGCCCTGCTTAGATGTAATTGCAACCAGGCATAGACTAGTTAGTCCAGCTGGCACAGAGGTATGGGGCAACCATAGCTGAGTGAACAGCCTAAACAATTAGTATTTCTAATTAAATGAAATGATAACGTATTTCATATACCTGTATGTGTATTTGATTTATATTTGTTTTATATTCAACCAAAATGTGATTTATTTTGTCATCTCTGTGAGTCCTAACCAAAACATTCCCCAGCTTTCTACATAGGTGGACCTGTGCCACCCTGGCCGATATGTGGCATTTCAGCTGGTTATACTAAATAAGGAAGGTCCTGCTCATTAAATTTCAATTCAGGTTCACAAGATGCCCCTGGATATTTTTTTGAACTTTACCGACCCTGACTTCACGGACCCTGTTTAATCTAATATGGGTATATCTGCCTGCTTGAAAGCTTGAAACACCAAGGGGAGACTGCTGTTCCTCACCTGCTCCTTGATATCAAATACATTTATCAGTACACTCAAAACAAAACAACAAACCTACCCCAATTTCTTCATCTAAAAATTTGTCCTGTATGTTTATAAGGATATATATTAGGTTTGGGGAGACCATTTACAGCTTCATCTAGGGTAGCAAAGATGCTAGTGCCAGCTTTGTACACAGATATGGTGACATTTTGAAAACTCCAGGCAGAGGATAAATGGACTGGGATTTGAAACCAGCACTCTGGAAATGTCAGGCAGCATCCAATTACCACTATTATAATAACCGAGAGTTTATGTCTAAGCATTGATTTGTGTCTTTATTTAAGTGAGACTAGCCAATCCATCAGCCTTTCCATCCATCCATTTTCTAAACCCTCCTGTAAGAGGACAAGGCTGGCAAGATGGAGTAATTGCTAGCAGGACCAAACACAATGCGGCCATCACCCTGAATGGAGCTATGATCCATATGAAGGTCTCCTTACATGTACATTCACTTAAGTTGGGTGAGTTTAGAGTCGACACTTAGCTGTGCCTGGTCGTCTTTGAGATGAGAAGAAACCGAACTGTCTGGTGAAAGCAAGGAGATGGTGGTCATGCCAAATGTGAGCTCATCTTTGAGACAGCAGCACTAACCAATGTACCACTATGCTTCCCCTCATTTAGATTTTAACACCATTATGATCAAACCTGCTGTAACAGAAAGAGGGTGACACTGACAAAGAGATGGCGTTCCACCCTGTCAGCCCCATTTAATGAGATGCAAGTCTTCAAAGAAACAAATTCAAAATACAGTAGAGTCTCGCTTATCTGACATAAACGGGCCAGCAGAACGTCGGATAAACGAAAATGTCGGATAATAGGAGGTGTTAAGAAAAAGCCTATCAAAACGCCAAACTATGTTATAATTTTACACATTACGAACCTAATACAGTGGAACCTCGGTTCACGAACGTCTCTGGACACGTACAAATCGGCGTATGACCAAAAAGTTTGCCAAACTTTTGCATCTGTTCACGACCACACACTAGGTATACAAACAAGCCAGTTTCCCTTTTGGTTTGTGCACGCCGATGATTTCCGCACGTGTTCAGTCTCTCCCTGTGCATTCCCTGTGCAGCAAGAGAGAGAGCGTGAGAGAGAGACACAGACAGACACACACGTGTGCGCGAGAAAGAGACACACGCAAACACACATGCGAGAGAGACACACGCACACACACATGCGAGAAAGAGACACACGCACACACACATGCGAGAGAGACACACTCGCACACACACGCGAGAGAAAGAGAGACACACGCGCATACACACACACGCCAGAGGGGGCTGGCCACATAATCCACTGTAATCATGTTTTACAACAAAACAACAGAAAAATGTAACTGAAAAAATGAACTTAGCAACTAAAAATAGACTATGCTCACGCTTGCAGCTTGCAGTTTTTGTTGCCAATTGATACGTTTTTTTTTTGTTTTTTGTTTTTTTTTTTTTGCGGTGGGACGTCGGATAATACAGAATGTTGAATAAGCGAAGGTTGGATAAGCGAGTCTCTACTGTATAGAAAATAACGGGAGGGCTAGTGGTTCACATCATTTTAGGTTCTGTCTCCAGAAGAGATCTCTTAGAAAGCAGGAGCCAAAATAAATGTGGACCTCTGGTGGTTCTTCTTTTTAAACAGGGGAAGGAATAGATTGGAAGAACTGTTGGGGCTTCTAGGGCCTGGGCGAAAGTGACATCATGGATCACCTGGATAGTCTTTCTTAACTCTTTTTTTTGCCTTATACAATTTCTTCTATTAGGAATTTGTTAGTTTTGGCATACCCCTTGGGGTCATAGCACAGAGTCAGCCATTATAAGGTACCCCCGGAGCAATTACAGGTTAAGGGTCTTGCTCAAAGGCCCAACACTTTTAGCAGTAATGGGGATTTGAACCGGCAACCTTTGGGATGCCAGCGCAGATCCTTACCCTCAGGGCCACCACTCTGCCCATATGGGGAAAGAGGCAAGGACACATACAGACTGTGTCACATCCTGCCCTTTTATTCTGATCTGAATCGAGCTTGTGGAGCACTCTCAGGGCTTGTGTGTGCGGTACTGAGAAACTTCAGAGACGTGGGGAGCCTATCCTGAACGCACTGGGCACAAGGCAGGAAACAACCCTGGACAGGGTGCCAGTCGATTTCAGGGTCCACTGTTGCACACACCCACTCACACAGGAGCCAATTTGGAATCACCCATTAGTATCACCCACACATCTTTGGGGATGTGGGAGGAAAACCAACACAGACATGGGGGATCATGCAAACACCAAACATACAAGAACTGGGCATGGGATTCAAACTCCGGATACTCAGGGTCACTTCATAATTTGTGCTTTGCCACCCTTATCTGATTAGGCAGATGGAAAAGGACAGGGGCTGACAAGTGGGAGGGTCCCGTATGGAGTTTTTGCTGGGTAGAGATCATCCAAACGGGAGGAACAAGGGGGCTTGTGAGCCTCGGGGGCTAAAATCCTAATTGTAATGTACAGTTTTTTTTTGGGGGGAGGCCCTCATTAATCGGGGGCTAGACACTTGATATTAGGGGCAAAAGCCCTGGAAGCCCACAAAATAATGCCACTGGGCAGAGCTAACCAGTGTGCCAAAGTGCAACTTTCAGTTTAATCAGCACTCATTTTTCTGTGGAGAGATATTCACACATTCACACACACACACACACATCTCCCCTCATTTCTACCCCCTCGCTTTTGAGCTGTGTGGCCCACTGTGGTAATGGCACTGGATTATCTGCGGCCCAACCTGTCTGCTCTGATCAAGTCACTTCACGTACCAAACCCTCATATTGTAGAAATACTCAAACTGTTTTACCTATAATGCACCTTGGGCTCAAGTTTAGTGCGGATAATTAATAAAATATGATGCCGAGAAGCTACTCCCTGGTCTGCATCGGACCAATCACTATTGATAGAGAAGAGAAATTTTTGAAAGAATTCTTCCGTCATCGCCCTTCCTGTCAAAGCACAGGTCACATTTATCCTCCCGGTGACCTGTCATCTTCAGACACGAGCAGCTGGCTTAAAACAATTAAGTATAGAAGTGGATATTCATTTTGTTCAAACCAACCCCTCTACACATTTCTTTCTGAAATTAATATTTTGTAGAGGAAGCATCAATAGCTGCAGTACATTTCATCTCCACTGGTATCTTGTGCTAATTCAAACTAAAAGGTCAGCCCACCTACACACTGGAAAGCATGCAAATTATCACAATGACATGGGACGCCTTTTGTGCTGGAGATACTGATGCTTTTCCTCTTAGCTCGCTGTGAGCTTTTGAAATTTTGGTTAAGATAAAGACGCTCATTGACTCCACCGTAAGGTTGACATTTATGCCCGTAATTAGACGTGTGGCATTCCTCCCAAGTCCTTTTTAATCCTTTTGTGATTAGAAACGAATAGGCAGTGTCGACAAATGCCTGCATAAAACTCACATAAAGAAAGCTTCAAATGTCAAACAGATTTTTTTGTATGTATGTGTTTTAGGTGTAATCTGTGATATAAAATATAGGCTGGCTGAATTCATAAGTGCCTCCTGATTACAGAGGGTTATTTTAACTACAGCAAGAAAGCGCAAACGGAATTCTAGATCAATTTAATTAAAAAATAGGATGTGCAGAGCAAGCAGTCACACTGTAGTTTGTGTCACCTCCTTAATTGCTTGGTACTTACATAACCGTGGGAATTTGTCAAGAATTATCTATATAAGTACTTCACCAGGGTAACAGAATGTATTTGTCAGTTCTTTCTTTAATCAGTTGAATAATTATAGGCTCACTAGGCATTGTTACAAGCTGCTGGGATGAGCACTGGGCACTGACCTGGAACTGGGTGGATAGATGGTTGGAGGGTCGAACTTCACCACTCAAACAGCAGTATAGAGCTGTGAATTACATATTCATCCACACCATAGTTTCTTAAATCACTTTTTGGGTCTCAGAAGGTCGTAACTCCCAAGTGTATCCGATTGTAAATGATACAGTTTGAGAAGTGTCTCGCTATGACTTCTGCTTTGTATATAAGTTGATGAATATTTTGTATGTTTTTAATTGTAATGACGTCTTGGGCCGCAGTGTGTCTGTCTGCGGAGAGAGTGTCAGCCTTGTCGAGAGGTTTACTTACCTAGGCAGTGACATTCATGTCTCTGGTGACTCTTCCTATAAAGTCAGTAGACCAATTGGGAGAGCATGGGGAGGTCATGAGGTTGCTGCAAAGGGGTGTGTGGCGCTCCCAATATCTATGCAAAAGGATGAAGGTTCGAGTCTTTAGAGTCCTGGTGCTTCCTGCCTTGCAATATGGTTGCGAGACATGGGCGCTATCCAGTGACCTGAGGTGAAGACTGGACTCCTTTGGTACTGTGTCTCTTCAGAGAATCCTTGGGTACCGCTGGTTTGACTTTGGGTCGAATGAGCGGTTGCTCATGGAGTCCTGAATGAGGCACATTACCTGCATTGTGAGGGAGTGTCAGTTACGACACTACGGCCATGTAGCATGGTTCCACGAGGGTGATCCGGCTCGTAGGATCCTCATTGTTGGAGACCCGAGTAGCTGGACCAGGCCAATGGGTCGCCCACATAACACCTGGCTGCGGCAGATAGAGGGACACTTCCGGAGGGTGAGACTGGACCATGTGTCTGCCTGGGGGGTTGCCAACTGGGATACTGAGCTGTTTCATTGTGTGGTGGGTGCGGCAATGCACAGTAGCAAAGCAATGCTTCCTACATTGACTTGAGTTGACTTATTTGTAAGTCAGACAAAGCAAATGTAATATTAGTGTTTTACTCGTATTTCATTGATATGCTTTCTTGTCTAATCCAAGAGTCTTTAGGCAGTGAATTTTATGACAGTGTTGGGCAAAATGCCTAAAACCTGTTTGGCAAGTGATTCTCTGCAGGACTCTCTCAATCAACCCCCACAGGAAAGCCAAACTACCTAGCTGGCAAGCTTCACTCAACAATTGGATTTTTGGGGGCAGGTGTGAAAATAAGCCAGTAGATGGGGGATGTGTAGCACCTGAATTCTACAGTATTGGTCTAAAGTTGGCTGTTTGAATTTGAACAAGGAATTCATAAATTCAGTTGCTTTACCCCTCCCTTTCTCTCACACACAATTACCAAGAAAAGGACAACATAATGAAGAGCACAGCTCAGAAGCCATATTGCGGCCTGTCCTGAAGAAAGCTGGAAACGATGACTTAACTAAACACATTTTAAGTCACTAACAAGTCTGTGTGCCGCCTTAAGCTACACATCAGCATTTATCAGGTTGTATGGTTGCCAATATTCACATGTACTTTGCTTATTGTTGTTATTTTATCAATATTGTCAATAATACCATCCATCCATCCTGCTATATCCTAACTACAGGGGTCTGCTGGAGCCAATCCCAACAAACACAGGGTGCAAGGCAGGAAACAAACCCCAGGCAGGGTGCCAGCCCAGCGCAGGGCACACACACACACACACCAGGGACAATTTAGGATCGCCAATTCACCTAAATTGCATGTCTTTGGACTATGGGAGGAAACCGGAGCACCCAGAGGAAACCCACGCAGACATGGGGAGAACATGCAAACTCCATGCAGGGAGGACCCGGGAAGTGAACCCAGGTCTCCTAACTACGAGGCAGCAGCGCTACTACTGCACCACCATGCCGCCCATTATTTAAAACTATAATTTAACTCCTGCTTGTCTTTTACTCTATGTAATTGCTTGAATTGTAGATGTAGAATGGAAGGTGTGGAGAAGTTATAAAATACAATACCTTATAAACAGTGGAAAGTCTATGAGATTTGAAGCATTCTGAGAAAGGCTACACATTAAAGAATACAAAAGATGAAAGTGGAGTTATAGAAAACTCTACCACGACAAAACAACTCCAATGGGGACCCCCTCAATGACTGATTCTCCAAGAGGCACCACCCCTTGTCTGATGGTTGTCATCGACTGGATTTCAAAGACACTAAGAAGGGCTAGATTGGGTTGTGGGGAAAAAAAGGTTTAAGAAACACTGATCTGTAGTGTTATTTTCATTTCAAATATTGTGAAGCATCATAAGAGTTAACTTTTGCACTGCACCTTTATATTGCAAGGTTTCTAAACTCTTTTGGGACTCCCCCCAACTGGATGACAAGGCGAAGACTGTCTTGAAGCGCGATCGCTGCATCAGTGGAAGATAGCCTATCAGTTGCCAGGACAATCGTAGGCTCCCAGCACTGTAGCGGCTCACTGCAAAAGCAAATCCGAAAAGATCGCAGTCCTGCTATAAGTGCCTGCTGTCGATGGGTGATGCAAAGAACATTATAAATACAGGGAATAGGATTACTTGGCCACTAACCTGGCCATGACTCTGCCTTATTGCTGTGTCTGTGTATAGGAGAGCGGTAGGTCCCTCTACAATAAATAACCATGCTGTTCCTGTTTCAGGTTGAAAAAAAGTCGGCTTTGATAAAGTACTGAGACTCAGCCTCATGTTTTGGGGTGCAAGACAGAAACTCACACGTCACAATATTATTAAAAACCCACTGTCTATGAAGCCTGGTGGTGGCAGCATCGGGCTGTGGGGATGCTTCTCTGCAGCAGGCCCTGGAAGGCATGTCAGGGTAAAATGATTGCAGCAAAACACAAAGACAACCCTGGAGGAAAACCTGATGTGGTCTGTGAGAAACCTGCACTTTGGATATGAAGATTTGTTTTCCAGCAAGACAACAACCCCAAGCATAAAGCCAAAGCCACACAGGAATGGCATAAAAACCAATGTTAAGTCCAAATGAAAATTTGTGGCTGGACTTGACAAAGGCCGTTCTCTCGTGGTCTTTAGGCAGCTCGACAGAGCTCGAGAGAAATGGCAGTGTTTAAATGTGCAAAGCTAATAGAGACCTGCACCCTCAGACTCAAGGCCCTCATGGCTGCCAAAGGTGCACCTACTTAATACTAACTTGAAGGGGCTGAATACTTACATGATCAACGTTGTTGTGTTTCATATTTGTAATTCATTTAGACCACTTTGCTTTGACTTTAAACAGTCTTTTTCTGTTGTCGGACATCAGAAAAGCCCAGATAAATCCACTGTGATTCAATGTTGCATAACAATAAAATGTCCAAGGAGATGAATATCTGCGATCTGCGCCACCACCACCCACCTGATCAAAGCACCGTGCTGTCCTTACATTGATGGATTGAAGGCCAAGAGGCCCACGTGAACGTCATCATCAAATTCTTCCACGTGAAGCCTGTAAACCCTGAGATCATGTATGTTAGGTAGAATGCCTAGAGGGGGCTGGGTGGTCTTGTGGCCTGGAACCCCTGCAGATTTTTTTTTTTCTCTAGCCGTCTGGAGTTTTATTTTTTTTTTTTTTTTGTTTTTCTGTCCTCCCTGGCCATCAGACCTTACTTTTATTCTATGTTAATTAATCTTCCCTAATTCTATTTTCTTATTTAAATATTTTGTCTTTTTTCATCCCGTAAAGCCTTTGAGCTACATCTCTTGTGTGAAAATGTGCTATAGAAATAAATGTTGTTGTTGTTGTCGAATACTTTTTATATGCATTGTAATTCAACCCGTAAGGTACTGTAAAGTTTACTGATTAACAGACTCAAGAGTCAGGATTAGCAAGTGTAGCAACCCTAAGTGATTCTTATTCCATTACGCTATAATCCCTCAGTATTGACCTGCCTAATTATTGCAGCGTACTCCCTGTGTACCTCAAGCAGCCGTAAGGGTAAATGCCCAGGGCTCATTTTTATTAGATCCGCACCTCATTGCGTTGTAGGTAAATAACAGACTTGTCATTCCTATCACATGCCAGTTGATTGCTCACAGCACCGCTTGATTGATTCATTCTTTTTTTCTGCACATGATGTCAGGAGGATTTCTATTGAGTTAATGTCCATAAGACATCCAGTCCAGGTGTCATTTCAGGGAGTGTTTTAAAAAACTTGGAACTAATTAGCAGACATCCCCAATAGCATCTTTAATGTCTTGCTAAGAGAATCCGTGGTCTTCGCCTGTTTTAACAGGACAACAATTCACCCTGAGTGTCTCAAAACTAAAATCAAGACTGTCTCAGCAGTACTGCAGGGTCCTCAATAAAAGGGACTGCACTCCCTAGTCCAGGCGAGTCGGAGCTGGGAGCAACACTCGACTGGAGGACGACACTGCGGTGAGAAGAAGAGAGGTACTGTGGAGAGAGAGAGAGACAGAGAACCTGTGATTTATGCTTAGTGCTTTGCCACTTTGGAGGTATTGGGTGGAATACACCTTTTGATTGTTTGATTTTGGGAATCTCTTTGTGTTCGTGTTGGCGATTGGGGTGCACCAACTCCCCTGTTTCTATCACACCTGCCATTTGCAGCAAGTCTCATAAATGAAACCCTGCGTTTGACTTACATCCATCCATCCCTTTTCTAACCAGTTCTGAACTAACTAGCTGCATTCCAGTTCAGAGCCACCTTGAGTGAAAGCAACATTGGCAGACACCCGCCCTGCTGCCCACAACATGAGTGAAGTTCATATTGATGCAGATTTCCATCAATGATGGAAGCCTTAAAACCTCTGTTTTGTACAAATAAGTTACAAAAAGGCTGCATAAGGTGTTTGAAAAGTCTAAATATTTTGTTCTGTGTTCGAGTGCGTTAACCTATAATTATTAGATTCATAGCTGGAAAAGGTAGAGCATGGACCAGAGATTCCAGCAGTTGGAGACAATCAAAGTCATTTAGATGCACAAAATCAACCTGAGCTGTAAAACTAATTCATATGAGAACAAATAACACAACAAACAGAATGAGCTGCTTGTGTACGGAGCTGCCAGGCACTTCCTCTTCAAACTAAAAGCGAAAAAAAGAAGCCATCAGATTAACGAGGAGTGCAATTAACCGCACTATTGTTTCTCTGATTAACTAACACATGTGTGGAGGAGAAAGTCAGCCACAGGGGTTCTCGAGAGTTGACAGCCTCAGACTTTACCTAATGGGGTAGTTGATGTTTTCAAGGGTACTTGAATAAAGAAAGAAAAATTTTTAAAAATGACTGTTGAATGGGGGAGTATACTCTCGCAATATTTCTGAAGATGGCTGGAGATTGGCTCTAGCAGAATGAGTTCCCCAGTCAAAGAGGACATCTTCAACAGTGTGCTACTGTTACTAGTATTGATGGTTTAGGTTCACACTAAGGCCGGGTTTATACTTCACGCGACGCGGACGCTCCTGCTATGCAAGCATTGTACTGTTTATACTTGCGCACGTATTTTACGTAAATCTGGAAGAATCCACCAAGTGGCAGTGCAAGATATTATCACGGTGAGAACAGGTTTGGCTTTGTTGTGTTGTGAATTGCCTGGAACACCCATTAAATTCCAATGACACCTTACCGCAATATCTCTGAAAAGGATGTTTAATAATTAAATCCATCAATCCAGGGATGTGTCCATTCCATCAAGGCAGAAACAATCCCTGGACGGGGCCTCAGCTTCTCGCAAGGTGAATACCAGCACTCACATACACTGGAGTCATTTTAGCGGCACCAAATTACCAAATCTCCATGTCTTTGGAAGGAAACCGGAGCACAGTGTGGAAACCCAGCAGGAGAACATGTAAACTCCAAGCAGGGAATACCAGCGACGTGACTCCCTGCGAGACAGCAGTGCTACCGCTCTGCCACCGTGTCACCCCATGTGTGTAATTATTAACAGTATTCATTATTTAAACAAAATTAACAATTTATCTGTAAAATGTAACATACATACTTTAATGCATTTCATCATGAAAGTGATATCAAGTATAAATCTAAGGATTTTAAATGTGCAGAGAGTTGGAATATCATACTTTTAATTTGTTCTGTGTGGCGATCTATTGCTGTCAGGTCAGGAGGAAGCCCCAGAAAAAAAAGACAGCACAAAAGATGGCATGTGAGACTTTTAAAATGTATCGTGTCATTACGATCGGGAATATGCAACGCTTGAATATAAAAGCACCACGAATGCACTTGTATGTCGGCATTTTGTTTCACCACATCGAGCCATTCATCAAACATCACAGCGGGCACACCGATCCTGTAGGATCCTCAAAGGGGCTTTCTGTCACATGTAGATAGTAAACGGAGACTCTGACGTCACATTCCAACTTTTATCACACTGCGCCCCCCGACTTTTTGCTGGTACTGCAACTTGTGCACACGTCGCGGTGGCACCTTCATTGTCTGCTCCTCCACTGAAAACAACTCAAAATGTATAATTAATAACTGTTGATTTAACTTAGTCTTTCACTGAAATGGGTGTCATGTATAACAAAATGTTTTTTTACGCATTTCTTGTTTGTTCAGTGGCCCTTGTTGAGACTCTCCTGCAGTATAATATTTTTTAATAGATGATCACAATAATTAATTTCCTCCATGCTTGACAATAAGCTGAAGATCACCCCCAGAAATCTCTACCCAGCATACACTTTATCAGACACATGCATGCCATCACCATTCAGTTTTCTGGAGTCATTTCATTTTATTTTTGGAATTTAATAAATGGATTTGTTTTTCTACTTGCTTATCTTAACATTATGGAGATGATGTCACCAGTTCCAATTTATATTCTGTTTGAAGATGGCCCCTGCCATTGTGTGATCATTTTGCAGGGCCAAGGTCATTCCTGTTACTGGGCCTTTGCTAATTATGTGACATGGAGGTCGTCTTATCCTTACCAGAAAGGAGCACATGGCTTCTGGTGTTCTAGTGTTCCATCTTTTTCAGAAACAAGCCTAGTGAGGATTTGTAGGGGGTTGAGTTAGTGTGAGGAATTTTACAACATTAATTTGACTTCCTCTTTGGTCTTAATTTGGCGTGTTTGGCCTAAGATTATATCACATGATTCTTCTATTGTAGTTTAGTCACAGTTGGTAGCAGTCACGGCTCATTCCTGTAAATCAGAGTCATGTAGTCTAGTATCTCCAGTGACCCAATCCAACCAGTCTGCAACTCACCCTGACAAATCAAAGAATTAAATCATAGGGATGGACTTCATGTGTGTGAGAACCAGACAGATGTACAATGAATATAATGCAGCTACAAAAAATAAAGAACACACGTATTTTGGATTTTTCTAGCAGTAGGGAGACTCATTAGCAAGATGTTGCTTCTTTTATGTACCAAAATAGAATGGAAAATCCAAAAAGAATGGCTGAGATTGTGGCTAAGAGTGGCAGAGTGGTGCAATGGTAGCACTGCTGCCCTCGCAGTATGGACATCCTTGGGTCCTCCCTGTGTGGAGTCTGCATATTCTCCCTGTGTCTGCGCGAGTTTCCTTTGGGTGCTCAGGTTTCCTTCTAAAGTCTAGAGACATGATGGTTAGGTGAATTGGCAATGCTACATTGGCCCGTGTGGGTGTTTGCCCTACAAAAGACTGGCATCCTGTCCAGGGTTTGTTCCTGCCTTGTGCCCTATGCTAGCTGGGATAGCCTCCAGCAACCCCTCCACATACAACCCTGGCTTGGATTAAGCAGTTTAGAAAATGACATGACATGATTGTGGCTAAACATGACCCACATGGAAAGCATTTGTACAGCATTGACTCCATCAGGCAGCAATTATTGGTTATCAGAAAAAACGGCTGAGCATACAATACTATGGAAGTGTGAAACTGTGCTGGAAAATCACCATGGAGTCGTTTAGTATGTAATCCTGTGCAATTCCAGCTGTGTAATCCATCATCTTCAGTTGGTGATATCAGCAACTGCAGTCTTCACTCCTGACATCATCTCTTATTATAAGACATTTAGGCGTCTCCCTTGATGAGACATTTGTCTGCACTCTTTTCATCTCGGCATCTCCTGGTTATTTTCTTATACAGAACAATTGTCCTCCCCAAGGTGGTCTTTACACACACACATTGCTTTGTGAAGGAACTTGCAAACCAACACAGGTGCGAGCTGATACTAGTCATGCCAGAGTCCATTTCGTTTGGCTTCTAGTACTGCAAATCATCCAAGTGCGTATAAATTCACAGTCTTTGTATGGACAATAATCCACCCAGGCATCTTTCCATTTATTGATCCCGCATGATGCAAATTCAGGGACGTAAGCAAATGAATCTTTCTGGCAGCACTGGGTGCAAGTCTGTATAGTGCACAAGTCATAATGGGGACTAAATCTGTTTTCTTAAATATATATCATAAAAATGTTGAATATAAACAGAGGAACATTATGCTTGGACTATGCAATGCATCTAAAGTTCTGTGTACAGTTGTGGTCACCACACTACAAGAAAGATGAGTAGCACTTGAAGCTGTGCAGAGAAGAAACCGGGACATGTAGTACTGCGACAGACTCAGAGAATTAAACCTGTTTAGTCCTGCAATACGGACAGATACAAAAGATCTTCTGTCCCCAGAGCCATTAGACTCTTTAGCTCTATTCCAACAGGGGCGGGTGGTGGCTGAGTTCTGGGCCTTATGCTGCTTCGATGCTCATAAGGTCTATTAGCTGCATTAGCTGTGCACTACATCTGATATCTCACTTCTTTCAGAATGTGTCACTTTAAACATGCTACCCTGTCAGCTTGAGCTATATCATTTTATTTTATTTTTATTTTTTTTACATTAATATTAATGTCATTTTAGTATCTGTCACTTTAATATTATGTGTTACCTGTTACTTTGATAGTATAGTATTCTTTGTACAATTTGTATTGCACAGGCATTATTGTATGCAGCATCTATCTATCTATCTATCTATCTATCTATCTATCTATCTATCTATCTATCTATCTATCTATCTATTTATCTATCTATCTATCTATTATATAGTGCCTTTTCTACCTATTCTCAGTCTTTGTAAATCAATACAGAGCACATACATTGAGGTTACTCTTCTGCTATACAATACATTATACACTTAAAGCATGCAGCAAGGACAGCATGGTAGAGCTATGGTCATCTCTAGGATTCAAAGTCTTATGGTCAAATTCCAGAGCTGATCTGCAAACTGTCTGTGCTGTACTGGTGTCTGCATTGTTTTCGTTCCAGTTCCAGACTGGCCTTATATGAATAAGAGAGTTGACTCTGTCATGGGCTGATGCTGTATCTATTGTTAGTTCCTAGCCTTGCAGCCGGTGCTGCCCAGATAGGCTCTGGACTATGAATTAATTGAGAAGGTCTGAGATATTATATTAAATACATATAACATAGGTGAAGCATATTTGCATACTTATTCAAAGAGAGATATAAATAAAATTACTACTGTATACAGTGCATACTGTATAAATACTTTATACTTGTAGCTAGAGGTCCACAAAGGGAGTAAATGAGTCACGTCTCTTAATAGTTTTTTATTTCTAAGCTTTCGACAACATATCTATCTATCTATCTATCTATCTATCTATCTATCTATCTATCTAT
>JANRMT010062811.1:8820371-8840714 GCA_026402145.1 Polypterus bichir lapradei | reverse complement strand
TATCTATCTATCTATCTATCTATCTATCTATCTATCTATCTATCTATCTATCTATCTATCGTCTCATGTGGATGCTGCACATTAGTGGTGGTTGAAGTGGCTCTTTACTCACTATACAAGAAAAGTGCTATATAAATATAAAGGATTATTATTAAACAAATATTCAGTATTCTGAATGGCATGGATAAAGTAGGTCCAATAGAAATCTATCAGCTTAAGAGTGAATCACGTACTGCAAGACATCATTGGAAATTAAGGATTAAGTTCATTTAGGACTGAAGCTGGGAAGCTCATCTTTACACACAGACAGTTGTATGAATCTGCAACAAACTACCATGACATGGAGTTGAAGCAGAAAACCTGACAACCTTTAAGAAGTACCTGGATGAGATGTTTGGATGGCTTAGCTATTAGCTGATCAAGTGGGCCTGATGGACTGAAGGGTTTCCTCTTGTTTGTAGAATTTTATATGTTCTTATGAGGATAAGCTGATTTTTAACAGCCTGGCTGTAATTAGATGACAAATTGGAAGCCTACAGCTCTAAAACCCCTAAATGGAGTTTAAACAGCATTACAATTCCTCAGTACCTTTCTATGTATGGCCCCAATGATATTTTCCATAAAGTGTACTGAAGTGCTGCCGACCCAACTGAGTGTTCTTGGATGGATGCTAAACCCAGGAGGATGCAGCAGTGTAAAGCGCCATGCAACCATCTAGACAACAAGTCTTAATGTTATTTAATTGACAGAATGGAAAGCAAATGTGATAGTAAATACATTAAAAAAAGCTGCGATGAGAAAGTAAACAGTTAAGAGGCCGTGCCTAGCATGTTTACATAGTTTGAGCTTTAATGCACATTTCCATCTCTTAATGTATTAACATTTCTGAAGTGGAGCACCATTAGGCTATAGGATTACATTATCTGGCCAAGTGCATTAGTAATATGAGTTAAGGGAAAGAGAAAGCCCATCACTCCCAATTTAACATAACTTGTTATATCCATTTAAATGAGATACGAACAATGCTTAAAGTGTGTTTAATGAAATCCGCACTCAGGTAATTCTGCCTGACAGCTCTGTGTATATTAATTGATGATACTGAAGATGTTGTGTGAATGAGAGACCCTCTCTGTAACATGCATATGTCTTCCGAAGCGCTGTCTGTAAACTTAAGAGTTGTTCTTATCATAGCTGCCCCATGGCACTCGAGGAGAGCCGTGTAAGAGCAAAAGCCCCATAAATGCTCTATGTAGCCCTCAAGAACAAAGAAATCTATAACATACTGCACATTTAAAACATATATTGTATACATACAAGTAAAACATTGAATATACAAACAGTGTATCTAAAAAAAAGTATCATAAATCAGCTTTCACAACCACACAAAACCCGCAGCATTTGGAAAAAATGAATTTTAGTAAAAGTCTTTCATTTTCTTTACAACTGTACAAAGGTGTGGGACTTCTTCAGGACACATATTGCCAAAAACAAAAGGGACAGGTATTTATGCAAAATATTATCATTTATGCAAAAATGGGGTAGTCAGGTACAGTACATAAAACTTATTTATCGTGTTCGCAAGAATTACGTATGAACGCTTTGAAATCACTTCAGTTTCTTTGGCTGGCACCTCCTGACTCACCAGTACATGAAAACCTCCATATATGATATACCGTTGGACTCGTCTTGATCTCTTGTTATGCAAAATGGTAAGCTTTTTGCGGTTTTCCCCCATTTTTGGCCTACTACACCCAAAAAACCCCTCATTTTTAACTGTTTTTGGACCGTATTTTATGAAGGAAATTACACCCTTGTGATAATCCGCAAACCAGTAGATATCTTCAACAAAAATGATCCGACGGACATGAAGCTGAGCATGTCACATCGACCGGCTCCTTTTCACAAAAATGTGGATCGGAAATGTAGGCATGTGGAGTATTGTTTTATGTTATTTTGAGGTTGTTGATCACTAATTCGATAATGTTTTTGATATTTGATTCTTTACTGGTGGTCCTAGCTGTCTAAGAGCCAATCCTAAAAGGTTAAAAATAACAAATTTTAGACTATTTCAAAGTCAGAGATTACAAATTGATGTTATTTTTGATTTCTGATCCTTTACTGTTGATTGAGCCCTCTGTGAACCTCTATTAGAGGATGAAAAATGACAAAATTCTGTTACAATCAAGAATATTTAGGCTTTAATGTGCTTAGGCAGACATTGAAATATTTCAAATATATGACACAACTGTTCTTGTTTATTATGTACTAGCTGTGTAAGCTTGTGTTTTAAAAAGCCTGGGCTCCTAGAAACTATTGAAATTGTCAAAAAAAATAATTGAAATGCAGAGTTGGCAGTTTCATTTTGCGGACGTGCTTGCCTCCTTTGTCTATCAGTGGCTTAGCGAGTTTCTCCCTCGATTGTCTTTCCTCGGCAGTTTCACTTTGGCGACGTCGTCGGCTTCTTTCAGCTTCATGCCGTCGCTTCGCACTTCCAGGGAAGAACAACAGACACACACACTTCTACGTGTAGACGTTTATATATAAGATGTGTACCTCATGAAGTAAATCATTTTGAACACCCCAACTTAGGACAGCTTACGGTAATTCTCAGTTTTTTTTAGTTAAATCAATTAAAAGAATCTGTGTTTAGTGAAAATGGGAATATCCATCCATCCATTTTCCAACCCGCTGAATCCAAACATAGGGTCACGGAGGTCTGCTGGAGCCAATCCCAGCCAACACGGGGCACAAGGCAGGAAACAATCCCAGGCAGGGTGCCAACCCACCACAGGACACACACAAACACACCCACACAACAAGCACACACTAGGGCCAATTTAGAATCACCAATCCACCTAACCTGCATGTCTTTGGACTGTGGGAGGAAACCGGAGCGCCCGGAGGAAACCCACCCAGACACAGGGAGAACATTCAAACTCCACGCAGGGAGGACCCGGGAAACGAACCTGGGTCTCCTAACTGCGAGGCAGCAATACTACCCACTGTACCACCATGCCGCCCAAAATGGGAATATGCTTTGAGTATTTAAAATGTTCTACTTGATTTTATGATTTACATAAAATAGGCGAGTAATAACAGCAACAGTCCCCAAGGCTGATTAGACCTCTGTTTTAAAGATAATCATTTTAAAGGTTTTGTTTCGACAACATCAGTTAACTCTGTCAATGTGACATATAAGAGGTTTTTATAACTAGAAAAAGCAATGTAATACCAGCAAACAAGTTAAATAAACTTAAATTGGATAAATAAGGCAAACATCTCTAGTTGTTTCCAGTGTAATAAGATATTTGTGTTTTATTATTATTATCGAAATTGTTTCATTTGTATTTTATTGTTAATTATACTTAAATTATACTTTTCTTTTTTAATTCAAGAGGAATATATCCCTAGTGTTGTTTATATTTTTGTAATAACATGTTATTGTGGACAAAGCAAAAGATATTCATTGTAAGTTAATAATTGTGCATATTTTTCCTTAAAAACAATTAGGTGCCAAAGTGTTCTAAGTAAGAATTGTGATTTCAAGCCAAAGTATCGTGATTCCTATTTAATCAAGAATTGTGCAGTGGTAAATAAGTACTCAGCTCCTCCGCTTGTTGAATTCTGGGAGGCGTGTCTGTCTTTTTGTGAGGGATAAACCTTAGGCCAGCATTAGCAATCTCTTTTTCTTTTGTACCTCAATTATTATTTTGTTTATTACAAATTACAGTGGGGATGAAGTTCACCTTGAAGGTTTTCATCTGGGACTGAGTGTAGTTACTGTACATATGCTTCACTGAACATTAGAACAGTAGAACAATCTAGAAGAGAACTGGCCACTCAACCCAACAAAGCTTGCCAGTCCTATCCACTTAACTCTTCTAAAATAACATCAAATCGAGTTTTGAAAGTCCCTTAAGTCCTACTGTCTACCACACTACTTGGTCACCTCTTCCAAGTGTCTGTGTTTTTCTGTGTGAAGAAAAAGTTCTTAATGTTTATGTGAAATTTACCCTTAACAAGTTTCAAACTGTGTCCCCATGTTCTTAATGAACTCATTTCAAAGTAACAGTCTTGATCCACTCGAGCCTGGAGACCAAAACTGCACACAGGACTCCAGATGAGGACTAACCAGTGTGTTATAAAGCTTGAGCAGAACCTCCTTGGAATTGTCCTCTAAACATTGTGCTATATAACCTACCACTTTGAAGACTGTCTGGCAATTGATAGTGTTGAGTCCAGTATGACTCCTAAATCATGATTATAATATCAATATAATCATGATTATAATATTAGAACATTAAAAAAAAACAGTCAGGACGAGAACAGGACATTCAGCCCAAAAAGGCACACCAGTCCTATGCACTTAATAACTAACATAACATCAAGTCGAGTTCTGAAGGTCCCTAAAGCCCCACTGTCTACCCCACTACTTGTGTCTGTTTAAAGAGAAACTTGATGAACTCATTTTAAAATAAGTCTAAATCCACTGGACTAATTCCCTTCATAATTTTAAACACTTCAATCATGTCTCCTCTTAATCTTTTGCTTTAAACTGTAAAGGCTCAGCTCTTTTAATCTTTCCTCATAACTCATCCCCCTTAGCCCTGGACTCAGCCTAGTCGCTCTTCTCTGGACATTTCTAGCACTGCTATGTCCTTTTTGTAGCCTGGATACCAAATCTGCACGCAGTACTCCAGATGAGGCCTCACCAGTGCATTATAAAGCTTGAGCAGAACCTCCTTGGACTTGTACTCCACACATCAAGGCGCTATATAACCTGACATTCTGTTTGCCTTCTTAATGGCTTCTGAACATTGTCTGGAAGTTGATAGAATGAATCCATTACGACTCCTAAATTAAATTAAAGCCACTGTCTGCCTGATACATTAATGAGGAGCTGCATTGTGGGGAACACTGCCTGTGGTGAGACCACCTTAGTAGTTTTCAGTAGTGAAAGAAACAACAGAGTGTCTGGTGGAGTTGAACTGTGCGTTGCTGCTATATGGACATTAGAATGATTGGCTGGGACAAGATGGTATTCAAGAAGTGTCTTAATACTAAAGACTCCTTCTTCCAAAATTCTTCATTGAATAATCTGTGGTGCTGCTTTAAGGTCAAACAGATTTTTTTTGTGGTGGGGGGACGGGGATTTATAACAACAAATGTCACAAGCTGCTTGCATTCAACAAGTACAGCATGTTCTGTCCAGAGCTCATTATACATATACAGTCAGTCATCGTCCAACTCGCTATATCCTAACACAGTGTCACGGGGGTCTGCTGGAGCCAATCCCAGCCAGCACAGGGTGCAGACAGGAACAAACCCAGGGCAGGGTGCCAGCCCACCGCAGGACACACACCCCCACACCAAGGACAATTTAGGATCGCCAATGCACCTAACCTGCATGTCTTTGGACTGTGGGAGGAAACTGGAGCACCTGGAGGAAACCCACGCAGACACGTGGAGAACATGCAAACTCCATGCAGGGAGGACCCGGGAAGCGAACGGAGGTCTCCTTACTGCGATGCAGCAGCGCTACCACTGCGCCACTGTGTTGCTCTCTCTATATATATATATATATGGACATCCCTCCATATTCTTGAGTACAAGTGTTTCACTGTTAACAGGTGCATAAAAGCGAGCACATTTTCATGCAGTCTCAAAGGGCAAACATTGGTATTAGAAGGGGTCATGGTGAAGAGCCTAGTAAATGTAAATGTGTCACTCTCATAGGATGCCACCTTTGCCACAAGTCAGCATGTGAAATTTCTGCTATGCTAGATCTGCAAGTGCTGTTGTTGTGAAATGGAAGTGTCAAGGGGCAACAATGGCTCAGCCACAAAGTAGAAGAGAATGCTAAATCACAGAGTGGGTGCACCAAGTGCTGAAGTGCATGTGTAAAAATCGGCTGTTCTCGGTAGCATCACTCAAAACAGAATTCTAAAATTCTAAGCTGCTTGTGAGAGCAACATTAGCACAAGAACGGAGCATCAGCAGCTTCATGAAATGGGTTTCCATGGCTGAGCAGCTGAACGCAAGCCTAAGGTTACTATGCAGAATGGTAAGTGTTGATTTGAGCAGTGTAGAACGCGTTGCTATTGGACTCTGGAGCACTGGAAACATGGTGCTTGGAGTGCCAAATTACGCTTCAATATCTGGTAGTCTGATAGATGAATCTGTAGTTAGCACACGCCAGGAGAACATCCCCTTCTGGACCCCCATAGTGCCTACTCTAAGTTTGGGTGGAGCAGAAATCGGAGCCTGGGGATGTTCTTCACTGTTTAGGCCAGGACCCTTGGTGAAGGGGTACTGTTAATGTTACTGCATACAAAGACATTTTAAGTCATGTGCTTCTCACTTTAACGGAATCCCCTTTTATGTTTCAGCATGACTGTACCCCTTAGCACAGAGCCACTTCCATAAAGACGTGAAGTAACTCAAGTGGCCTGCATAGGGCCCTGACCTCAACCCTGCTGATCAGCTTTGGGATGAACTGGAATGCTGACTGCCAGCCATGTCAAATCACCCAACACCAAGTGCTGTTTAGGACTGAAGGGGGACAAATTCCCACAGACACACTGCAGAACATTTCCAGAATGCTTTCCAGAAGAGTGAAGGGTGTTACAGCCACAAAGAAGGGGGTACCTCCTTATTAATGGCCATGGTTTTGCAATGGCACGTTCAGTAATCTCATACTGGTGTAAGATGGTCAGGTGATCACAGACATATAGCATTTTAGCTTCCATTTTAGTACATTTCTCCAAAGTCTAAATTGTTTTAGTTTCTTATTTGTAACTCTTATGCATCCTTCTATTTTTGAATTGGCATAAAAAAATTAAAGAATTGATTAGTTGAATGGTTAAATTAATGATCTGTTGTAGCTAAAAACAAGAAACAAAAAAGAAATATATTTGTATATGTAATTGTGTATGTGTGTTTGTATGTACTGTGGGGGAAATAAGCATTTGATTCCCTGCTGAATCTGTAAGTTTGCTCACTTACAAAGAAATGAACAGTCCTTCGTTTTTATGGTAGTTTCATTTTAATGGAGAGAGACAGAATATCAACTAAAAATCCAGAAAAAACACATTAAATAAAAGTTATAAATTGATTTGCACAAAAGATTATATTTGTAAAGCACTTTGGGATGCCTTCATTAGGCCTGCATTAAGTAAAGCTGGAGGGCCTAATAAAGGGTTGGTCTGGTAAAGGCTGTAACTTTACGTTAGGCTGAGTTGACTATAAAGTGCATTGAGATGTTTGTGAGGTTAACGGGCGCTATATAAAACAACTAATAACTTATTGTGTTGTAAAGCTCCTCAACGATTGAGATCGTTTTTACAATAAAATGGCTTTATTTATTACATTGTAAAACATCTTGGTGACTTTTCACTGGAAAAGGCGCCACATAAAAACCTGCATTGCTTCATAAGGTGCTTTGAGATATTTCTGTTTGTGAAACGGGCCGTGAAATATGTTTAAGCAAAAGAAGATTAAGAGGTGACATGATTGAAGTGTTTAAAATTATGAAGGGAATTAGTACAGTGGATTGAGACTTGTATTTTAAAATGAGTTCATCAAGAACATGGGGACACAGTTGGAAACTTGTTAAGGGTAAATTTCGCACAAACATTAGGAAGTTTTTCTTTACACAAAGAACGATAGACACTTGGAATAAGCTACCAAGTAGTGTGGTAGACAGTAAGACGTTAGGGACTTTCAAAACTCGACTTGATGTTTTCTTGGAGGAAACAAGTGGATAGGACTGGCGAGCTTTGTTGGGCTGAATGGCCTGTTCTCGTCTGGAATGTTCTAATGTTCTAATGTTCTAAAGCTGGATTGATTTTTAAAGTGATCTGATATAACGTTTTGTCTGTCAAAGACTCTAAATAATATCTCCTCGCATTTCCTAACATACGTGCTTCTTATTATTATTTGGTTGCTGGATGACTTGTTCGCTGTTTAGATTCTTTTTGTTTGTGATTATTTTTTATTATTTTCAGTCATTTTACCTGCTTTTGTTATGTTATTTCTACTAATTTCCTCTGCCAGAGTTTTGATTTTGTTTTGTGTTTTGCGTGTTCCGCCCGGCTTGAAAAGTGCTATACAAGTAGAGCTCTTCTTCTTCTTCTTCTTATTTGTAGACTGTAGTACTAGGGTGTTGTACCGTGTTAGCCATTACGAATGCATCTTGCCTGAAGAAGGGGCCTGAGTTGCCTCGAAAGCTTGCATATTGTAATCTTTTTAGTTAGCCAATAAAAGGTGTCATTTTGCTTGGCTCTTATTTGTAGACTGAATTGCTTCATGAAGTGCTGTAACACACTTCTGTTTGTGAATGGTGCTCTGCAGTATTAAGCTGGATGAATTGATACCGTCTGTTAAAGGCTACGCTGAATTACTTCATAAAACCACGACTAGAAGTGACTCAACTGTATGAGTAAACTTAAAGAATGAAACATGACAAATAAGCTTTAAACAGAACTTTTGTTAAACAAGAACTTTTCTTTGCTATATCGTTTTTTTTCCTCTAATTTTGTGTGAAATGTTTTACCTTGAATATTTACTAAAGCTTTTATCTTTTCTGTGGAATCATTTCACCGTGTCAAGCAATTGCCAGAATCTCATGACGCAAACTAATGCTGCAGAGCTTTGGTAATTTTTTGATATTTCCATTTGTAAAAGGCACTATACAATGTGAAGCTGGATTGCTTTGCAGAGTGCATTGAGAGAGTTCTTACAATAAAAGAGGCTACACAAAATAACATTTTGTGGAGGACTTTAGGATACTTTCACTGGAAAAGGCACCACCTAAAACGTTCATTGATTCACAGAGTGCTTTGAGATATACCGATCTGTGAAAGGCGCTATATAATATGAAGCTGGATTGATTTGTAAAGTGTTTTGAAGTACTTTTGTCTTTAAAGTCTCGGTATAACACAGGGGTCCTCAATCACGGTCCTGGAGAGCCGCAGTGGCTGCAGGTTTTTCCTCCAACCCAGTTGCTTAATAAAAAGCACTTATTGCTAAAGTAACACTTCTGCTTCACTTTAGTGATTTTGAGCCCTTATTGCTTAATTTTGTCTTAAACAGCTATTTTAATTGCTCCTTGTTATCAATAACATGCAAATGACAAGAGAGAGCAGCATTTCTCCATTTAGCTTATTTACATTTACACCTGTGTGTATTTATCTGCACTATTGGGTTTAATTAAATACTTGG
Organism: Polypterus bichir lapradei; assembly: GCA_026402145.1. Classification (NCBI taxonomy): domain Eukaryota; kingdom Metazoa; phylum Chordata; class Cladistia; order Polypteriformes; family Polypteridae; genus Polypterus; species Polypterus bichir. The sequence goes on along the minus strand of JANRMT010062811.1, from coordinate 8,831,492 downwards.
AAGAAAAATGAAGAGAAAAAAGTGAAGGACTGAGAATTACTCGTCCATTTTAGCCTTCAAATCATTTGCATGATAGAAAGGGAAAGAAAATCTAGGATATGAGAATGACCTGACATAGCAGAGTTAATTTAATTTCATAGCTTGTTAGTGCTTTATTGGCAAGAATTGCTTTCTAATTAAGCAACCAGGTCAGAACAAAAACCTGCAGCCACTGCGGCTCTCCAGGACTGGGATTGAGGACCCCTGGTATAACATTAAGTTGAATCGCTTATAAAGTACTTAGAGATTTTTTGAGAGTTAAAGTTTCTATATAAAATGACTGATAGTGTTTGTTTTGTGTTTAAAATACTTTATACTTTCAAAGACTATGTTAAAGATTAAGCTGGATTGCTTTGTAAAGTGCACTTAGTGAGTTCGTACCATAAAAGATGCTATACAAAAGAACATTTAGTAAAGCACTTTGAGATACTTTTCACCAGGAAACGCACCAGATGAAAACCTGCATTGCTTCATAAAGTGCTCTGAGATGGTTCTATTTGTGAAATGAGCTACTGTATATATCATTTACCAGGATTGCTTTACCCCGTGATTTGAGAAACGTTTCTCTGTAAGCGGCTCTGTCTGACACAAAGCCGAATTACTGCATAAGGTGCGTTGAGATCCTTTAGTCTGTGAAAGGCACTATACAACATGAAGCTGGATTGATTTGCAATACCGTAGAAGGCTCTATACAACATTAAGTTGAATCGCTTATAAGGTGTTTTTTGAAGTTTTTTGAGAGTAAAAGTTTGATTTGAATTGTGCTGTAAAGCACTTTGAGGTACTTTTCACTGTGAAACATTTTGTAAAGCATTAAGCTGGATTGCTTTGTAGAGTGCGCTGAGAGAGCACTTACAATAAAAGAAGCTATATAAGAAAATAACATTTTGTAAAGCGCTTGGGGACACTTTTCACTAGAAAAGGCACCGCATAAAAACTGAATTGCCTGATAAAGTACTTCTATTTGTGAAAGATTTTATAAAATGTTTTTTAGAATTGAATGCTTTGGAGAGTTTACATAAAAGGGGAATATAAAAACATTTTTATTGCATTGTAAAGCACTTTTGGACACTTTTCACTAGAAAAAGGCGCTACATAAAAGCCTGCGTTACTTCATAAAGTGCTTTGAGATACTGCTATTTGTCAGTCATTTTCTAACCCACTTATGGCCTGAACAGGCCTAACCCAGCTAGCATAGTATAGGGGACAGGGTGCCAATCCAACATAGGGCACACACCCCCACCAATTTAGTATCACCCATCCACCTAACCTGCATTCCCTTGGACTGAGGAAAAAAACTGGAGCACCGTGTGGAAATCCATGCAGATACAGGGAGAACATGCAACCTCCATGCAGGGAGGACCTGAGACATGAATCCTGGTCTCCTTACTGCGAGGTGGCAGTGCTGCCGCTGCTCCACTGTGCCACCCAGATACTTCTATTTGTGATTTTAAAATTAAGATATTTTACAGAATTGAATGCTTTGGAGAGTTGATAGAATAAAAGAGGATACAGTGTGTAAAACATTTTTATTGCAATGTTAAGCACTTTTGGACACTTTTCACTAGAAGAATGTGCTACATAAAAACCTGCATTACTTCATAAAGTGCTTTGAGATTCTACTATTTGTCGGCCATTTTCTAACCTGTTTAGTCCTGAACAGGCTCATGGGGTCTGCTAGAGTCTAACCCAGCTAGCATAGGGAACAAACCCTGGACAAGGTGCCAGTCCAACGCTGGGCACACACACCCACCGGCTATGCCCAATTTTGTATCACCAATCCACCTAACCTGCATGCCTTTGGACTGAGGAAGAAAACTGGAGCGCCCTGTGGAAAGCCACGTAGATACGGGGAGAACATGCTACCTCCATGCAGGCTGAACCTGAGACATGAACTCTGGTCTCCTTACTGCGAGGCGGCAGTGCTACCAGTGTGCCACCATGCCACCTAGATGCTATACTATTTATGATTTTATAAAACATTTTTAGAATTAAATGCTTTAGAGAGTTTATATAATAAAATACAGTGTGTAAAACATTTTTATTGCAATGTTAAGCACTTTTGGACACTTTTCACTAGAAGAATGTGCTACATAAAAACCTGCATTACTTCATAAAGTGCTTAGAGATTCTACTAATTGTCAGCCATTTTCTAACCTGTTTAGTCCTGAACAGGCTCATGGGGTCTGCTAGAGTCTAACCCAGCTAGCATAGGGAACAAACCCTGGACAAGGTGCCAGTCCAACGCTGGGCACACACACCCACCGGCTATGCCCAATTTTGTATCACCAATCCACCTAACCTGCATGCCTTTGGACTGAGGAAGAAAACTGGAGCGCCCTGTGGAAAGCCACGTAGATACGGGGAGAACATGCCACCTCCATGCAAGCTGAACCTGAGACATGAACTCTGGTCTCCTTACTGCGAGGCGGCAGTGCTACCAGTGTGCCACCATGCCACCTAGATGCTATACTATTTATGATTTTATAAAACATTTTTAGAATTAAATGCTTTAGAGAGTTTATATAATAAAATACAGTGTGTAAAACATTTTTATTGCAATTTTAAGCACTGCTGGACACTTTTCACTAGAAAAATGTGCTACATAAAAACTTGCATTACTTCATAAAGTGCTTTGAGATTCTATGACTTGTCAGCCATTTTCTAACCTGTTTAATCCTGAACGGGCTCATGGGGTCTGCTAGAGTCTAACTTAGCTAGCATAGGGAACAAAGCTTGGACAGTTTGTTAATCCATTGTAGGCCACACAAACAGTAGGGCCAATTTGGCATCGCCATCTCACCTAACCTGCATGTCTTTGGACTGAGGGAGAAAACTGGAGCACCCGGAGGAAACCCATGGGGAGAACATACAAACTCATACAGGGAAGGACCCAGGACATGAACCCTGGTCTCCTTACTGCGAGGGGGCAGCGCTACCACTGCGCCACTATACCACCCAGATACTCTTATTTGTGATTTTACAATTAAAATATTTTATAGAACTGAATGCTTTGGAGAGTTCCTATAATAAAAGGGGATAAATAAAACATTTTTATTGCAATGTAAAGCAGTTTCGGGCACTTTTCACTAGTAAAAGGCGCTACATAAAACCCTGCATTGCTTCATAAAATGCCTTGAGATGCTGCAGTTAGCGAAAGGCTCTATAAATGATTAAGCTGGACGGCTTTGTAAAGTGCTGTGAGAAAGGTGCTATACATACAGGGCGGCGCAGGGAACCGGGAAATTTTCAATTGACGTGCAATGCACGAATTAGACACATCACAAAATACATTAAATGATTAAATGTATTGTTGCAGGATATGCAGTTAATGATGGTAATCAATATTCATTCAATATTCATTTTATATTTTGAAGAAAACATCATGAAGGTGTCCTCCACTTCTCCGTGCACATTCTGACAGCCTGTTGTGGAAATTCTGCATTGCTCGACTTAAAATGTCAAGAGGAATGTCAGTCCTCCTTTTTAGTTCAGCAATGGTTGCAGGACGTATGTGGTACACTTGGCTTTAATGATGTCATCACGGGAAAAAAAAAATCACAAACAGTGAGATCTGGGGATCTCGGAGGCCATGGAATGTCACCGTTGCGTGAAATTACGCGTCTTCCAAACAATTGTCGAATAACTGCCTTTGATTGTCTGGCAGTATGCAAAGTGGCTCCACTTCTTTTTTAATGCTGAACCCGTTACTTCGAAATTACGCACTAATGTTGTACTCGCATGAGCAGACGGGACTCGATCATGTCGTCATAACTGATAATGACACCGAAATTCCCTTTGCGCAGCAGTCCCACTATCACTATTCTTATAAAAGGCTTTCACAGCGAACGCTCGGTGCGCACCACTCCACTGCTCCATTACAACTAATGGCAAGGGGGTCTAAACGAGGTCGCATTGGTCCCAAACAACTGCCGATGACCCAGGATCCCTTGCGCCACTCTGTAGAATAAAGCTGGAGTAACGGATTGCATTTTAATCGGCAGCATCTTTAGAATAAACAAGACATCTGTCTGTAAAGGTGCCATTGCCGCTACAGCAGCGCCCGACTGCGCTGAATGCTTCGTGACTTCTTCCATTTCTGCGAACAACAGAGTTGTGCTCAGTGTAGTTCCTGCCTGACTCCTGAGTACGTGTCTACGGATGGCACGCTTTGATCTGCCATTGAACTACATGAGGCGCAACAAGGCAGGCTTGACTGACACATGAAGGGCCGCGCTGTGTTATTATTTTTTGGCACATCACTTTTAACGGCGAGGCATTCTCATGGCGCACGGCTCCAATTCTTTCAGCTGTTAAACTGCTGCAGTCAGCAGTCGCCGTTCAAAGATTGTTTTCTTTATTTTTCGTTTCAATAATAAAATGGCCTCACACTTAGGACTGCTCTCTTAATAAGCTGCTCTCTCATTACACACAAACCTGGTCTCTGTGGTCATTTTCAGGGCTCTAAGGTTGTAGCTCAAAGTCCAGTCATTACTGCCTCATAAAATATTTAAAAGACAAATGACTGCTACTTCGCTTACTCTGGAGATCCTGCCTATGGGGAAGATGGGAAAAAAACATCAAGAATGTGCCGCTAGCCTCGGGGAAGAACAGAAAAACAGAGAAAGAGAGAGACACGTCCAGTCAGGGAAAGAGAGAATGGAAAACGGGACCCCTCTGACCAACAGAGCTTTGCTGAGCTGTCACTTTGCTCAGTTCAAAGATGGTTGGGGACTTTAAATTGGCCAGTGTTAGGGTTTGAGTGTGCCATGTGATGGATGAGAAGGGTGACCCTGTCCTAAAACATCAATTAGCTTATTCCCACTGGCATTTTACCATCAGCAGGAGTGGGGGCCTGGCCTGGCCTGGAATTCAGAGCATTCAGTGAAATAAACTACTGTAATGTGAAATTATGTTATTATACTGGAAAACGGACAGGCGTTATTGCTCTGTAGTGGGCACAAATCCTTTCCGTTTAACGCCGGAGGGTTTCTTGTCTGGTTTCTGGTTGGATGGTTTCTTGTTTTTGTTCAAGTCAAGTTTTGACTTTGCGTGCGTCTCACACTCTGACAGTTAAACAGGAGCGCAATGATGAGAGTTGCGTACCTCTGGTGCTTTTGTGATTAAAGTTATATATGAAGATTGTTTAAATGTTTATAATATACTTTGAATTATATTTGGATGTTGTATGGGTTTTGGTACTTTGTACTTATTTTGTTCAAATTTTAATGAAGTGTAGTGTATGGTCACATTTTTAACATTTTTTTTCTATTTTCCCTCAGAGTGTCTGAATAATCTACACAAAATATTTTATCCTTTTATTAATGAAACACATATATGAGTGGAATGATTTGCATTTTTAAATGTACCTGTTGTTCTTAATTCCATAATAAGTTTGTTCATGAACGTGTCTTGTTTTTACTTTTTTTTAAAACTAACCATTTCCCACGGCTCCGCCCGCATACTAGTGAAACAGGACAAACTTTAAAAATCAATAAACAAACAGGTATAGCTAGCAAAGTGGAGGCAAGGTACACTCCAAAACGTGGGGACAGGCAGACCGACTTGAATGGAGGCTGGTATGTGAGTGAGGAGGGCCCTGCCCGGCTCCCTACTCCTGATGTCCCGCTTCCCCCTTCTCTCGGCCCTCAGCCTCTGTCTCAGATTAGTGCGAATATATCGCTCCTGCAAGCGAACTGTGATACTTAGCATGATGAGAGAAGTTGCAAAATCAACCGGAATGTTTAAGCAAATTCCAGAAAAAAGCCCGATCTAAATCCGTGAAGTAGTTCTCTCGTTTGCTAGCTAAGCGGAGGTAAGGTACACCCCGAAGTGGGAGAGTCAGTGAGGAGGGCCCCACCGCCCTTCCCCTCGGCCCGCTGCATCTCTCTTGGATTCGTGCAAATAAATCGGTACCACAGGTGAACTGATACTGATAGCACATGTCCACGAGCTGTGCATTCACAAAAGTGTCCCGTAGTTCGAGAGCCTAATGTTTTACACATGTTCAGATAGTGACATTTTTCAGATTTTTAAAGGTTTTGACCTTTCTTCTTCCTAGACTGCAATTTGGCGGGTTCATTTTTACTTTCTCGTATACATAGTATAGAGGATAGAGGTGGGCTTTATTAATGACAAATACTTTGTCAGACTGTTAAATAAAGCCTGTGAATGTGTCTCTGAGTCATATAAAAAAACTGTGTTTGGTGGAGTTGTGTGGGGTTTAGGGACTCTGTGGCGCCTCCTTGTGGTCACAATAATTACTCAAGCCTGATGCTGATGTCTTTAGTTAGTAGCTTTGGATAAAAGCACCTGCTAAGCAAATAAATGTGAATGTAAATATAGTTTGTAGCACTTTACAGATCACAAGCACAAGCAGTCGCCTCAGTATCTCTGCATTTAGGCCATTGAGCTTGTTCTCCATTTCATTGCACGGCATAACAAACAGTTAAGCGACGTCACAAAGGCTGGAGGCAGTTTTGCTTGCCTTGCCAGTGGCTCGATCTACTTTACATTTGGAGGAGGCAGAAGGAAAAGAAACCATTTAACACTGCCAATTAGACTCATTCAGGTTTGCTTCAGTGAAAGAGGACTTGAGCAGTCGCCTCATTTTGACATAATCAGTCGGCAGCATATTTACAGTGATTAGGCTCGGTTTAGTGCTGCACTGATAATTAGTGGCCTTTTTTTTCTTTGGCAATGACAGCAATAATAACTTTCGTTGTTTCTTTTCAAGATGACAGTCTCTGGTGCAGTTTGTGTCTGTGGGCATTCCTATATTTATTCAATCACTAAGTTATTTGTAGACAAACTTAAATATCTGTCAATTCAGCAACATATAATGAGTTCAGGAGCACACTGGAATATAGAAGTGAGAGGAGGCAGAGGGGATCATGGCTCACTTCAGCCACAGTGACAAGAGCAGTCCTCTAGCATACGGTATGTGACAAACGCTCCAGCCTTGCTATTCTGATCCAGAGTTTAAAAATGGATGGATGGATGGGTGGGGAAACTCATCCCCCAGACAGCTGGTCAGCTGTTGCTTGATGGCATAAGCAATATCAACAAAACAGTTTCTTCAGAATTTTATCGTTCTTTTATATAGTGCCTTAATAAGCATTTTCTGTCACAGAGCCGCTGACCTTAGTTCCTTTTTATTTTTAAAGTGCCGTACAAAAAAAAAAACACATTACAAGGTATTATTTACCCTAATTGCCAATTATTGTCTTTCAGGTGTAACAGTTTTAGTAATAGATTTAAATGCATGTATATAGTATTAGCCAGTGGGGGCATGTGAGCCATGGCCAAAGCCAAAAGAGACCACATAAGTCTGGATTTATTATAAAAATAAAGCATACAGAGAAAGGTGTACCCAAGTAAAGAAAATATAAGACAAAATAAATAAACACTTCATCCCTGACTCAAAGGTTTGGATTCCTATCACATCTGTCTGTCTCCATCATCTACTCTGCTGTTTCTTCTTCGACAGCCAGTTGAGTTCCTAGCAACATCCAAACTAAAACCTGAAGGAACTTTTAAGTCCCTTCTAAGAGTCACCTCATTTTTTCAGGGTGTGAAGGGTACTGTGAAACTCCTGAAGTTGCTGGGGGAGATCGTGGATAAAGTTCTGGAAGACTCCCTTCAGTTCTGAGCCATAATTTATATTCAAGGGTGTAAACAGCCCTACAGAGGCCCATGCCCAATAATACATGGCAAGGAGCCATACAAAGCATAATGAGACTCTGTGCTGAACCTCTGCTAGGATGGACTTCCTCCTATATCTTTCTCTCTTTCTTATATTGGGAATTTGGTACACACAATTCCACAAAAGTATATTAAACAGTGTTGATTTATTTGTAATTGTATATTGCCTTGTATTTAATTGTATCAGTAATTTTTTTCCCTTCAAAATCTGTTTTTGAAAGTTGGGGCTAATATTAAATTTGAGGGTGTCTGAAATTAGAGGCATTATGATGTACAAACACTTTTTTCAATGCCAAAAGCAAAATATTGACCACAGAGACAAGAAACGTAGTTTACAGCATTCCATGCAGTGCATGCCCAGCGGTTTATGTGGGACAAACATCCAAAATACTCACTACACGTATACAAGAACATTGCAGTACCGTCAGAAGAAAAGAGCCACCGTAAATGATTTAAACACATACAAGTTCCACCGGAAACACGTTTAACTGGAACACTGTGAAAGTAAAATTCAGGACCAATACTAAGAGTGCCAGAGAGCTGGCTGAATCGTGGCTCTCTAATGAAAACACCATTAACAGACACTCGGACGTAAACCCAGTAGATGCAGGCTTAGAAAGAAGAACAAGCAAATAATAAAAAATGACCGTCACCTTCTGAACCCCACCTTATTAACCTCCCTTTAACAACCTCTTTCCCCACCCCTACCACTCGCCTGCTATATTTTGCCTTTGAGTCCTGTATCTCTAATCATTTTCCTCTGATGATGACACCTGATAGGTTATCGAAAGCTTAGGAATAAAAAAATATTTTAAGATATGTGACTCATTTTCTCCCTTTGTGAATCTCTTTCTACAAATATGCAAACCATATCAAAGACCTTTGCTTCCATATATACTGTATATGTAGTATATATTGTGGTAAGACAGCCCCCGGATACAGACAGACAGACACCGAATGTCCAAAACACACGTTATTACAGTCTTCAATAATACAGGCCAGCTTACAATGTCCAGCCAACTCAGTCCATTCTTTCCATCAGTCTTGCAGTACTTCTGTCGCCTTTACTCCTCTCCTCCCAAGCTCTGTCTTCTTCCTCCCAACTCCAGCTCAGCTAGTGGAGGGAGGCAGCCCCTTTATAATAACCCGGATGTGCTCCAGGTGCTCCGTTACGATCTTCTGGTGGCATTTCCTGTTGTGGCGGAAGTGCCGCATGAGCACCTGGAAGCACTCCGGGTGTCCCTCCACCTTCCAAGTGTGGCGGAAGTGCTGCTGTCCAGAGTTCCATAATCATCCGGGTGCCCCCTGGAGGTGGCCATGGGCCCCAACAGAAATGAGCTCCCAAGCTCTGATCCCCCATACAGAGCAAGGCAGCTGCCCTCTTGTGGCTCAGGGGAGGTATTGCCCCTTTCCTGGTCCTTCCAGACATCCCGGCTGGGTAGGATCCCCAGCCATCTGCCACAGTATATATATATATACTAGCTTTGTAAGTCTGTGCTGTAAATAGCCTGGGGTCCTAGAAACTATTGAAATTGTCAGAAAAAAAATCCAAATGTAGAGATGTCAGGTAATTGAAAGGAACTACCCTGGTCATCTCTCTCCTAAGAGGATTCGTTTTGCTGACGTGCTCGCATCAGTTGTGCATTAGCAGCGGGTGGAATCATACAAGGGATACCATTTTGTTGATGTTAGTGGCTAAGCGACTTTGTCTTTCTTCAGAGGTTTTGTTTTGCTGACTTGGTGACCTCTCACTTCCGGGCCGGACAGATGCACATACTTCCATGCGTAGATGTTAATATATAAGATATGAGTGTGCATGTGTGTGTGTGCATTTATGTGATTAGATGTGTATAATATATCTAATGTTATTTTAATTTGGCGACTATCATAAACGATATCTAGTTTGCTAAAGCATTTTGTAAATCGATTCATCACTGTTCTATAGTGCACAGAGCCTTTTGAGTCCAATATTATCAACTATATATCTCTGCATCTCGGAGCTCCAAGTAGGTGGAGTTGACTCCAATGGGTGCCAATAGAGTCTAGCTGCAGACCTCCAGAGCTCTGCACACTTTCACTTTAGTTAAAGTTAGAGCTGTGGCAGGGTTAGGTGACTCCAGTAATGCAATAGAGTGTCATTATCTATATACTACACCGATCCCTCTCCCACTTGGACAGAGGCAGTGGTGCTGTAAGAATTATGTTTCTGGACTTCTCTAGTGCCTTCAACACCACCCAACCTTTGCTCCTTAGGGACAAGCTGACAGAGATTGGAGTAGATTCATATCTGGTGACATGGATCGTGAACTATCTTACAGACAGACCTCAGTATGTGCGTCTCGGGAACTGCAGGTCTGACATTGTGGTCAGCAACACTGGAGCGCCGCAGGGGACTGTGCTTTCTCCGGTCTTGTTCAGCCTATATACATCAGACTTCCAATACAACTTGGAGTCCTGCCACTTGCAAAAGTTCGCTGATGACACTGCTATCGTGGGCTGCATCAGGAGTGGGCAGGAGGAGGAGTATAGGAAACTAATCAAGGACTTTGTTAAATGGTGCGACTCAAACTGCCTACACCTAAACGCCAGCTGGTGGTTGATTTTAGGAGGCCCAGACCCCTCCCAGACCCTGTGATTATCAGAGGAGACTGTGTGCAGAGGGTACAGACGTATAAATACCTGGAAGTGCAGCTGGATGATAAATTGGACTGGACTGCCAACACTGATGCTCTGTGCAAGAGAGAACAGAGCCGACTATACTTCCTTAGAAGGCTGGTGTCCTTCAATTTCTATAATAAGATGCTGCAGATGTTCTATCAGATGGCTGTGGTGAGCGCCCTCTTCTAGGCGGTGATGTGCTGGGGAGGCAGCATAAAGAAGAGGGACGCCTCACGCCTGGACAAATTGGTGAGGAAGGCAGGCTCTATTGTAGGCACAGAGCTGCACAGTTTGGCATCTGTGGCAGAGTGACGGGCGCTGAGCAGGCTCCTGTCAATCATGGAGAATCCACTGCATCCACTGAACAGGATCATCTCCAGACAGAGGAGCAGCTTCAGCAACAGACTGCTGTCACCATCCTGCTCCACTGACAGACTGAGGAGATCGTTCCTCCACCACACTATGTGACTCTTCAATTCCACCCTGGGGGTAAACGTTAACATTATACAAAGTTATTGCCTGTTATACCTGCCTCACACTCTCCACCTTGTATTTTTTTTTTACCTTGCACTGCATTTTTATTGCTCTTTAAGTAATATTGTTTTTATCAGTATGCTGCTGCTGGAGTATGTGAATTTCCCCTTGGGGATTAATAAAGTATCTATCTATCTATCTATCTATCTATCTATCTATCTATCTATCTATCTATCTATCTATCTA
>JANRMT010062811.1:8795254-8808231 GCA_026402145.1 Polypterus bichir lapradei | reverse complement strand
TATCTATCTATCTATCTATCTATCTATCTATCTATCTATCTATCTATTTAATACAAAGCAGACAGTATACACAGTTTGTGAATTTTTAACAAAATATATCATCCATTACAGAGACATTCAACATCATTTACTGCAAATCCTTAACCAAAGATTTAAAATAATGCAAAAGGATACCATATTTTGTATTAATTTGGGAGTTTAATCAAATATTTTAATCTGGTGATACTTGATCATGTGATTCAAAGAGATTTCAGGTCACACATTCTTATACAAACACCTTTTGAGAATAAGGAAAAAAATATGAAATAAGAAAAAGATTACCCTGCTGACAGGATACATCTCATCCAGTCATGTGGTCCCTTTGTCTCTTAAGGAAAAACAAAGCAATACACAGATAGGAATGTACAGGGGCCTCATGCATAACGGTGTGCGTAGAATTCGCACTATAACATGACGTAAGCACAAAAGCCGAAATGTGCTTATGCACAGAAAAATCCAGATGCAGGAATCTGTGCGTACTCCAACTTCCGCGTTCTTCCGCTACATAAATCTTTTAGTTAACCAGTTTCTCAAATCACATCGTAATTAAAGTAGCACGTTAAATGCTTTGTTTTGTATGTGATCTTCTATGTGCTCTGCGTGTGTGAATCACTACGTGCTTCTTAAACCGGCTCTCTTCCTCCGACAGTACACAGAATCTATTACATTCATGATATTACAGCTCTCTGAATAACTAAAATACTGAGATGTATACGTGATATCATTTTCATGATGATAGGAGTTAAAGCACGTTATTAAACATGGGTTTCACGGCGCAGTGATTGTGCGCGACCTTCGATGAAATTATTTATTGCTGCAGCACTCATGGGCGGCTCTAGGCTCGTGGCGGCCCTGGGCAGAGAAAGAATCGGTGGCCCCTTCACCCGCCAATGTCAATATGGTATCTTATGCACGGTGGATGGCCATGACCGTTGCGGACACTGCATAGCCGCCTCATGCTCATGACACAAGCGTTTAACTTTTGTCGAAATTTGCCGCTGCATTTTTAGCTGTGTCGTTATTTTCTCTTTCTGTTTTATATTCAATATATATTGGCGTGACCGCCCCTGCAGTCCTTGCTTTTCTTTCTCCAAGTAACAAATCGCCACACAATCAGCTCTGTAATAGACGTTAAGCCATCTGTAAGCTAAGAGCGCCGATTCTTCAAAACATTTAAGGAACATTGAAATATCTTCGTAGTACACTTTTAATTATTCTGTCCTTCAGTCCCAGTGAAGAATATAGATTATTTAAATGAAGTTAAAGTTTTATCTGTATAATAAACATATTTTGCTGCATTTCATCTTAAAAATTATATTGTCATCATATGTAAATACGCGCTTTATAAAGTGGCTCAGGTTGTGCAATATTATAACTGTAGTGCAAGTTTACAGTGAGGTAATTCTACTTCTAAGTACAAACAGTTCTACAAGGAGCAATTGATTGAGTGTGTTTATATTTATTGGGTTGAAACTGTTTCTGAACCGCGAGGTCAGATACAATGATATAAATACTCCGAGTGGTGCAGTGAGAGTAATATGGAAAATGATGATCCGCTGTGGCAACTCCTAACGAGAGCAGCTGAAAGAAGAAGAAGAAGAAGAAGAAGAAAAAGAAGGTGCAGTGAGAGTAACAACGCTAAAGCAGTTATGGTATTTGGAATACTATGGCTATTCGCTGGACCATTATATTGTTACAGGTTAATTACAATCAGATGCATTACACTAATAAACAATATGCGATTAATTTCAGTGTATTTATAAAGCCGCGTCAGGAAAGGAAAGGATAAACACACAGGAACAGTAGCACTGCTTTGACACTGGGTGCCGCCAGTCTGCAAAACTGAGCGGAGAACTTGCATACAACAGGGTATGAGGTACCGAGGAAATGTGCATGGCCTTACACCAAGTTTAGGTTTTATACATCGCAATTTGAACGTGGAAACGTTCTTACGCAACATTTCTGTGCGTATGCACCGTTTATACATGAGGCCCCAGGTGATTAAGTAAAATAATGCATATCTAGAGAGGAGAGGAATGAAGGTCAGTAGGAACAACACAAAATACATGTGTGTGAATGAGAGGGAGGTCAGTGGAATGTGTGAGGATGCAAGGAGTAGAGTTGGCAAAGGTGGATGAGTTTAAATACTTGGGATCAAAGTACAGAGTAATGGGGATTGTGGAAGAGAGGTGAAGAAGAGAGTGCAGGCAGGGTGGAGTGGGTGGAGAGGAGTTTCAGGAGTGATTTGTGACAGACGGATATCAGCAAGAGTGGAAGGGAAGGTCTACATGACGGTAGTGAGACCAGCTATGTTATATGGGTTGGAGACGGTGGCACTGACCAGAAAGCAGGAGACAGAGCTGGAAGTGGCAGAGTTAAAGATGCTAAAATTTGCATTAGGTGTGACGAGGATGGATGGGATAAAAAATGAGTACATGAGAGGGTCTGCTCAAGTTGGACGGTTTGGAGACAAAGTCAGAGAGGTGAGATTGTGATGGTTTGGACATGTGCAGAGGAGAGATGCTGAGTATATTGGGAAAAGGGTGTTAAGGATAGAGCTGCCAGGGAAGAGGAAAAGAGGAAGGCCTAAGAGAAGGTTTATGGATATGGTGAGAGAGGACATGCAGATGATGGATGTAACAGAGCAAGATGCAGAGGATAGGAAGATATGAAAAAAGATAATCCGCTGTGGCAACCAGTAACAGAGGCAGCCGAAAAAAGAAAAAGATGTGTTCAATTAACACAGGAGTCATAACAAGGCATAAATAAACAAATCGCAGGATGTGTAAACAGAATGGTAGTCAAAGAAAAGAGCAGTAAGTAAGCCAAAAAGACTACCTGTAACTATAGCCAAGAAAAACAAGACGTAAATCATAATCAGAGGGCACAAAAAATAGTCGGAATCAATACATTTATAACTAACACTAAGAAATGACACAAAGGTTATATTTTATTTAGTGAATCTAGTCTTGGAAATCCAGGAACATGTAGTGCTGGCTTTTATAATGTTTGGTTAGTGAAATTGTGATACAGTACATGACCTCTGGGATATGTGTAGGGTAATGCAATTTTTTATTTGTGTGCTATAAAGTGTTGTGAAAGAACCTGCCTCGACACACACAAAAAAGTTTGGGGCAGCCTCCAGTGTATTGTCCCTGGCCGCAAAAGGGTATGAAAATTGGCACTGATGTGCATAGGTTGGAATTCCAGACTGAACTGAGGTACATGGATTTTGACTGGTCTTTTCAGACAGGGAACCGGAAGTGACGCCATTTTTGGGGTCAGAACCGGAAGGAACATCCTTTGTGGGGTGGGTGGAACCAGAACTGATGTTCTTGGGCCCAGTATTGGAAGTTTCATTATCCATAGAGCAGGAACTGGAAGTTGTGTCATTAGGGCTGAATCAAGCCAAATTTCCTGTATTTGGTCTGCAGAAATAACAGAGGAAGGTTTAGTGCACCCTGCCACCCCCTGGCCTATTGTGGAATTACCTTCATTTGGTCCATTCAGCTTCCTATGCACACTATGCACACATGTCTGACAGTGTTAAGAAGGATTATAGACACTTTTTTGTTTTATTAAAACTGTATGTTTAAACTGCAAGTGCACTGTAACAGTGTAGCTAACCACATAAAAGAGGAAGTGTTAGTAGAGACAGCAGACTGAAGGCTGAACTAGCAAAATGAAACCTACTGCTGCAAAAGGTATAGCAAAATGAACAGTTCGAACCTTAATTGGTAAACAGGAGCTTTCTGGTCTTCCCAGATATGAATAAGCAAAGATCGTGAACCCCTGGTTACCTTTGTGTGTGTGCGCACACCTCATGAACATGTACTGATATGGTCTGTAAAAGTGACAATAGACAGTGGGGGGCTAGGATGTCCACCTTGTCCCTGATAAGCTTTAAAAAAACAAGCAGCTTAAAATGAAAGCTTTATTGTAAATAAGCAACTCAGCCATGTAGCAATATAATGTTAAGAGACTCAAAGCTCTAATATTTACAAGTTGTAGCATTGATTTTGCCACAATCATTTACTTTATTTGCTTTTGCTTTTTGGCACATTAAAAATATAAAAGATGCTAAAGATGCTAAGATGTTAAAGACTATAATAGCTTAATAAAAGTTTATTGCCTGCTCCCCTTGTTTGCCTTGTCACTCCATCTTTCTGTCTGGGGAGTACAGAAAAGAGGAGAGGTCCTGTGATAAGAGAAGTGAAACACAGCAGTAGTCAGTTCTAGGAGCAGTTCAGATCAATAGTCTCTGGTACAAATGCATTGCATCTACAGGCTACATACAGATGAGTGCAAGAATAAGAGTTGGGGTGGAGGACAATCTGTGTGTGAGAATAAAATAATTTGTGTTTTAGGATAGGGTCATTGTATCATGATAAAACAATTTTGTTAAAAACAAAACATAAAAATAACTGCTAGATTCCTTGGTTTCAGAAATTCTGAAAAACATACAAAATAATAATTTAGAAGCCATGGAACAATTATAGAAAAATAAAATTATAAGCCAGATCTAGATAGATAGATAGTCAGTCTATGGTCACAGTGCTAAAGTTTCAACCTTGATTAGACAGTTTCTCTTTTTTTTTGCTAGAAGTAAACATGACCACTTCACTCTCCGTTTGCTTCAAAGAAAAGCAGTGAGCTTTGATCCACTTTTTATGGGCTGAAGGTGCACCAGAGGACAAAATCCATAAAAGAGTTTATTCTCAAAATGGAAATAATGTTTATGAAAAAATTGAGAAGTTCAAAAATGGTTGGGCAAGTGTTAAGCATCGAGAAGGAGTAGAGCACCCCTTCATATCCACTGCTGACAACAACATTGAGCAAGTCTGTACCATGATTCTGATGAACCTACAAGGATCTCAGCCCCTGGTACACATTTGGTATGCACCCTTTATCTATCTGTATGTCTCCAGAGCACACTAAATAACATCCACAGAGCCTGTCTCTACTGACTTGCACTGCATCGTGAGGAGCATAACATGCTTAATCCAACAGTGAAGATACAACTTACAATGAATCAATGTAGAACAATGGTGTATTTTCAGTCAGTTAATATACCCTTAAAATTAAAACATTGTGATTTTTTTAAACATATACATGGTGCAAATCTAGCTGGAGTGCCAATCTGGTAATAACATCATATATGTGTGAATACACTGTAAATTATTTACACATGTATAAAGTATGAGGTGGAGTATGATTACAGTGCACATGTGAAACATCTGCACATGCATGACAGAAATCAGGCAGGTAGCACAGATCAGGTAGTGATATCCCCTTCCATTATGGCTCCTACAGCTCTGTTATGTCACACTGGAACAAAAGCAAGATGGGGTGCTAGGTAAAAAATTGTTGTAGCCAGCTGCATGGTAAATTTTCACATGTGTACTTAGGAAATTTGCTGCAAAAAATGCTTGGGAACAATTTTACTGATCAACAATATGTAGTATGTGGAACAGTGCTGCTGCCAATTCCTCCTTTCCATCTTATCCTGTTTGATGATATGCACACTTCTGTTGATTTTTTTTCTCTAGACATCTTTACTTAAATACTAAATAATGGGCAGATGCATGCAGAATTAATGTATGTAAACGTATCCAGACAAGGAACTAAATACCATTCTTCTTGTGTCAGTGGCATGAATTTTACTGGAAGTGAAATTCAATTAATTGCAGTCATTTTTTTCATTGTAAAACACTGAATTTTGCATAAATCGTTTCACTCGTCACTAGATGTGATATGATATAATTAATATTCAGTACTTATAAATATTTCAGTGGAGTTTCCTTGCCAAGCAGGCTGGTTGCTCACCCATATTGTCCATGAAAAGGCTAAACAGAGAGCAACACAATCCATTTATGTCCTAAAATATGCCTGGATTGTGAGGGGCCTAAGTAAGTCCCTTTCAGGCTACAACATAAAAGTATATAAAATAAAAAAGCATAATACAATTAACTCTGTTAACATCTATTTCTCCAATATATAGTTTTATGTTAGATACAGTTAAAGTTCTAAGGAAATACAGTCTTTATTGTATGTGGACCTTTTGTACAAGAAGAGCGGGAGACAACTCTATTTTTGGAGGAGGCTGAGGTCATTTGGTGTGAGAGGCCTGCTGCTTAGAAATTTCTCTGAGTTTGCAGTACTGAGTGCCATCTTTTATGCTGTGGTGTGTTGGGGCAGCAGTATCAAAGCCAATGGTACTAACAGACTGAACAAGATCATCAGGAAGGCCAGATCAGTCCTTGGGGTGAAACTGGACACGGTGGAGGTGATAGCAGAGAGGAGGATGTAAGCAAGTGTCATTGATTATGAAGAACCCCCTCTCATCCACTCCATAAATTGCTGCAGGGCCAAAAGAGTGCAGTGAGCAGCAAACTGCTCCTCTCCTGCTGCAGGAAAGGATGTTTTCACAGGTCTTTTCTTCCTGCTGCTATCAGACAACTCTGGGCTTTAATCCATGTATCCTTTACTGGATTATTTCAAGAATTGTATGCATGAGAAGCCAGACTCTGTAATTGCTGGTACTTTATTCATCACTAGACACTTTGTCTGTGCATTGCACATATTACATTACTGTGATACTGCACTATATTTATTACTGGTGATTTGTAATATACGGCATTACTGTTTTTGGTATGTATAGTTTTTATTTATCTTATCCGTTTCATCTTATACATTTATTAGGTGGTTAGTTATTTAATCTACAGTATATGTACTTGCTTAATTTTGCTGTGAGCTGCTGCAACTACCAAACTTCCTTTCGGGGACTAATAAACCCTTATCTTATTGTACCGTATCATATTGTATCTTGTCTTAGCTTGGCTTGGCTTGGCTTGGCTTGGTTTAGTTTAGCTTATTTCATCTTATCTTAACTTAGCTTGGCTTAGTTTGCATTATCTTATCTTGTATTATCCTCTGTGGCATTATCTCATATTATCTTATCTTAGCTTAGCTTAGCTTAGCTTAGCTTAGCTTAGCTTAGCATAGCTTTACTTAGCTTTTCTTATCTTACCTTAGTTTAGCTTGTCTTAGCTTGTATTATCTTATGTTATCTTCTGTGATCTTATCTTATCTTACCTTACCATGGCACATCTTATCTTATCTTAGTTTAGCTTAGTTTGTATTATCTTCTTTGATCTTATCCCATCTTACCTTGGTGTATCCTGTCTTATCTTATCTGTGTTCTTTTATCTTATCTTTTACCTTTACTTAATGTATCTTGCCTTATCTTATTACATGCTCATTATTGCAGGTACTGACTTTGTAGGTCCATCTGTTCTTCCTATATAATCATCGGTTCAGTGAGAATATCCATTTTACAGCATCTGCACACCAATGTCTCTAAAGGCAACATATGGAATTATGTTTTATCTAGGTTGCTTTTGTCGAAATTATCGAGTTATGTGTTATTGAATTTTTGTTTTTTTTTACTTTAAGCAGATGCTTCAACCATAGCAATAAAATCAAACTTTACATTGACATGTTTTTTCTTGGCCAGGGCTAGAAAGAGCAATCTATCAAAAGCTTCTCTGTGAAGTGCTAGGACAAAGACTTCAGAAATTTCCCATATGCCTCCAGTTATCATGCAGAATAGCCTCTCCAAGGCTTCAGGAGGCATTGTGACCCACATCAACTAGAAATGTCTCGAAAAACAGGCAAGAAAGAGAGGTGAGCTGCTACATCTTGGCTGAAAGTGACACTTGGACGGTTTTCGTGTCTGTAGCTCACACTGTCGTGATGACTATGTTTGCTTCAGTTTTCCTCTGCACTCTGTGTGCTGGCATGTTTATAGAGTTTCATGATGCTACTGCATATGGCTTCAATCACAAATTTTGGTTATTTCATATTATGTTACATAAGTCTAATATTTATTTTTTTTAAATAGCAGGACTATACTGAGCAGTTTTGCAAAGGAGAATGAGGGAAAATTGGCAGTGTGCAGAGGTACAAAGCTGTCAGAGAGATACCTGTGCACTCAGACTCAAGGATGACATAGCTGCCAGGCTACTAAATACTGACTTGAAGGGGGTGACTACTTATGTGATCAAAACTTTTTTATTTATTGTGTGGCCAGATGGGGGCGCTGCAGGCACTCAAACCCAACACAAGCAGATGCCAGGACACAAGTTCTAGCACAACACATGTTTTTATTCACGGCCGGATGAGTTTTTCCCTCGCTCCCCACAGCAGCGCAGTACAAAGCACGAAGCACAAGTAACACAGTACTTTTCTTTTCTCTCTCTGCATTCTTCTTGGTTCTCTCTCTCTCTCGTTCCTTTCGTCTTCTCCAACAAGCTGCTTCATCCACCTCCCTCCCGACTCTGGCTCTTGGAGTAGCAGCGGCTGGCTCCTTTTATAAAGCACCTAGAAGTGATCAAGGGTTCTGGTGATACCCTCTGGCATCACACCCTGGTGGTGCCCACGGAACCCAACAGGGCTGCTCCAAACTCCAACTCTCATAGAACCCTATGGGGCTCTGAGGCATCACTGCAACCAAGGAGGGCCACGATCTAGTGCTCCGGGGGCGGTAATGCCCTAAATACTGTATATACTTGCGTTTAAGTTCTCCCGTGGATAAGTTGAGGCTTGATTTTACTGTATACTTTCCGGTGTTTTATAATGTTGGTCATATAAGTCAAATGTGGAAAACTCACGGTATTGGTCCAAGAGATTATGATATGCTAATGCTCACCTGAGAGAATAAACATAGAGCACGCTGCCTTTTCTTTTCTATGTATTGTGCCTACGTGACCACACGGTAATACCTGAACTATTCCGAAGGGACGTTTGAGCTGTTTTGTGTTTTTTGTATTTCACACCCACATACACCTTTATCATAAGAGCATCCCTTCTCTACAATGGAGCGTTCAATCAAGAAAATATGAAGCTGGTTTTAAATTAAAAGTCGTTGATGTGGCAAAAGAAATTGGTAACTGCGCTGCTGCAACAAAATTCTAATGCGTCTGAGAAACTGATGTGAGATTGGAGGAGGCAAGATGTAAAACAAAATAAATAAGTGTTGCATTTTGAGCGGA
The DNA here is from genome assembly GCA_026402145.1 of Polypterus bichir lapradei. Lineage (NCBI taxonomy): Eukaryota > Metazoa > Chordata > Cladistia > Polypteriformes > Polypteridae > Polypterus > Polypterus bichir. The sequence goes on along the minus strand of JANRMT010062811.1, from coordinate 8,799,139 downwards.
CGTATAAGTCGGGGTCTGATTTTATGATCGATTTTTTGGGTTTCAAGACCCAACCTATACGTGAGTATATATGGTATACTCTTTCCCCTGGTTCTTCTATAATCTTCGTATTGATGTGAAAAAGTATTTTTCTGTGTCAAAAACCTAAAATTAAATGAACTGTGATTCAATGCTGAATAGTAATATAATGTGAAAAAGTCTAAGACGGGGGTAGATACTGTTTATAGGCACTATATACAGTATGTACAGTATAATGAACTAAAAGTGAGGATTGCTTATTTTTAGCCTCAAATGTTTTACTCTCTGAACTGGATGAAGCCTTTTCAAATTGATAAACAAATAAAAACAGATTTCCGTCCACTCCACACAGTTGTCTATTTTGAACAACGTACTGTAAATAGGAGAATCAGCAGTTCTTCAAAGCAGGACAGACCATAAATGAGGTCCTAAATGGTAGCTTACACTTATTGAACTGTAGTTCTTCTCAAGGCAGTAACAATATATCACATTTACCTGTTAAGTAAATCAAATTCAGTGTGATCAATGTGAATGGCATGTTATATTGTTCCCTCGTAGTACTTACATGGGAGACGTCACTTTTTCTATTTTTTTAAAAGCGAAAAGTACTCTATCATGTGGGAGCTTGGAAAACATGTAGCCATTTTGATATAAATCATCAGAAAAGAAAGAACCTGTGACATCACTGGCCTAGTCCCAAAATCAGCATGGTGCTGTGGATTTTGAGCTCTCCCACCAGCTCATTACTGGACCATTAATGTTACTGGTCTGCTTTTTTCTGTCAACTTATGTGGATGCTTCATTTCATAGCTCCTATATGAAAGAGTACCTTTAGCTAATTAAAGATAGAAAATTGTGACTGTTGCCCTTTAAGTCCAGAGATGTGACAAATCTGTATCTAAAGAGCTTAAGGTCCCAGATCTTTTTGATTTGCCCACCCACTACAGTCACTGCTTAATTCATTTTATTGCTGGGTAGCACTCTTGAGTTAGCAGACTTGTGCCGTGTAGCATTAAGTATATCCCCGGCCTATGAGCTTGAGGACGCTGCTGCTACACAGGTAGTGTACTGACTATACTTGTGCGCGTACTTTAAGTACTGTTTCAGTAGGGCTCACTAGCTCCCTAGTTGGAATAAGTTATTTTTAATTGCGGTATTTTAAGTAACCCAAAACTATATAGATATAATTTAATAAGGCGATATCCCTCCTATAGTGATACGGCGGTAAAACTCACATAAAAGGAAATAACTTTCCTTTCTTTAATGACGATTTACGTGGCATAACAGACGAAGGAAGCCATAACAACACTTTGTGTATAGTTTGTCATTTTTCATTGCTGCTCTGGAAGGATTTTCCACCCGTCGGCTTCAAAGTATTTGGCTGCTGTCCAAAGTCTTTTATACTGGTTTCTCCACATGCAGGCCCTTACTTAGGTTCCAAACAAGTAAGGAGAGGATTCAGTTCCATTTCTAACATACAGAAATAGTACAATGCCCATTTTTGTACTCGTCCCTTTCTCTTTTCAAGTACTTGCCTAGCAGTTGTAAATGCTGAACGCCCCTGTGTGCTAACTTTGGCCTGGCCTATACATAAGAGTGGATTTATAAAATCATTTTTTTGTACAGTGACATTAAACTTATATTCTTATTACAACCCCCAAGTGGCAGTGTGAGAAATCATCACTTGTTGGAAACTATGTCTAGTTTTGCTGTGTTGTGAGTTGAGGGAAGAAAGATATTAAAAATAAAAATGATTTGCATTCTGATGCTGTTGTGAAGGTGCAAAAAAAAAAAAGACAGCAATAGCGACACAGAATGTCGAGAAAGTATGTGATATCTTTAAATGTATCGGGTCATTACGATGGACAATATGTGACGCTTGCATTGCCTATGTGAGAAATGGATGAAGAAAAGCACCATAAAGACATTTGTATGTCAGCATTTAAGTTTGATGATTTGCTTCACCACACCGAACCATTCATTAAACATCGAAGCATACAGATTGGTCTTGTTGGAGCTGCAAGTCTGGCATCAAATGATGATAGTAAACAACGATTCTGATGTCTCGTACCAAAACTTGCACACACATGACACCCGTATTTTTGCTGGTACTGCAATTCATGCAAGCGTTTTGTGTTAATTTCAAGAACATGCTCAGGGGATGCATCAAAAGAACGCTGGGAACGCATGGCAGCCATGATGCCAGCACGTAATCGTTCTAAGCGTGAGTTATAAACTGGCCCTCAGAGTGATTACACATTTTTAAAACCATAATGCAAAAACTCAAAAGCTGATGTCACATTATGTGACTTCTAGTTGTTGGGTTTATCAGACTTTTTGACTAAAGTTGCAGATCTTGACGCTGGACTATGTCATATCAAATAATTGAAAATCACTGGGCACATCACATTTAGTGACTGTGTGCCTGTCTTCCAAACACAATCATACTTGCCACTTTTTGTAACAGCCAATAGCGTGCTGCCTGACAGAGCCAGTGCTGTACAAAGGGTTAATGGCTACAGCGAGTTCAGCTGCAATCTCTGCAATTTTGTAACTTTTTCCATTCTGTAGTGTTATGTAAAACACGAGATATCTGACAGATGAACTTCTTTTCTGCTTCTGAGGTCCAAAACACCTGCATTCCTTATTCTTCTTTGCCACATTCTATATGGTGCACTTCAGGATGAGCATTCATTGATTGTCAGCTCTCAAATACACAGAATGCCCACCCATACAACTAAATTGAGCAGTTTGATTTCATCAGAACGAGTCGAGGGCTAGTTGTAGTCAATCGTTGGGTGTGTCACATTAACAGGTTATTTTACACCCCAGGCCAAGCTTACTAGTGTGCCCACCAACTGTTCAGTAGCTAACCCATGCAACAGGGTTCCCCCAATCCCCCCCCATTTATGATATGCGCCCTTCACAAATGCCTAATTCACCTTAATGGTAGCACCAGCCCTGCACATTACGCGACTAACTTCACGGGAGTGCTGACTAAGATTATGTAGATGAAGACCTATCGTCTAATGTGACATGGCCTTAATTTACTCATTCATACAATATTTACAAACAGAATTAAACAAGTCATACACACTGTAGAGCAGAAATGTGTACCAATTATTAACATAAACAGTTCATGACAATATAAATCCATTAACATTCTAACTGAGAAATGCCACTTCACAGCGGAGGAGACAAAATCAAACATGAATGGCAGAGAGCAGATTCAGAGAACAGAGAGTTGGGAAATTCCCTGTTGTGTAAAATATTTGGTTACAAACAACACAAAATCAATCATTCACTCTTTACCGAGTCTAATAAAAGGCTGTACAAAACAGGAGAATGTTAAATAAAGGCAAGGACCAGAATCAACTAAAGAAAGAAATAAAATCGTAGGTTATAGTATAAATGCTGCTGAGTATAAATCACAGGACGATCACCTCAGACTGCATAATGCTTTGTTCAGACCACATCTGAAGCTGTGAAGAGGAGTGCATCCTGGGACTAAAGGGTCTGTTCTGTCCTGTCTTTGTAGATCAATGTTTTCAAACTCTGATCGTGGAGGGCTGCTGCGGCTGCAGGTTTTTATTTCAGCCCCTTTCTTACTTAGTAACTAGTTACTGATTCTAATGAACAGACTGCTTTTGCCTTAGTTTAAATTGACTTAATTTTAAAGATTCAGAACCCTTAATAGTGTCTTTTTCCCTTAACCAGCAGGCAGACAATAACAAGATATAAAGAGAGTCAACAGATAAATAGAACTTTATTTGCCCCCTGGGGATAATTTGGTCTTTTACAGAAGTTCTTTAAATAGATAGATAGATAGATAGATAGATAGATAGATAGATAGATAGATAGATAGAT
>JANRMT010062811.1:8748429-8787150 GCA_026402145.1 Polypterus bichir lapradei | reverse complement strand
AGATAGATAGATAGATAGATAGATAGATAGATAGATAGATAGATAGAAACTTTATTAATCCCAAGGGGAAATTCACATAATCCAGCAGCAGCATACTAATAAAAAACATATTAAATTAAAGAGTGATAAAAATACAGGTATAACAGACAATAACTTTGTATAATGTTAAAGTTTAACCACCCCCAGGTGGAATTGAAGAGTCGAATAGCGTGGGATAGGAACGATCTCCTCAGTCTGTCAGCGGAGCAGGACGGTGACAGCAGTCTGTCGCTGAAGCTGCTCCTCTGTCTGGAGATATACAGAGAGTCGTCTAGGGTGGCCAAATTTGGGGGGTGTCATTTTTTTAAATAGTACACACAAATGTGAGTACTCAGAGTCAATACGACTGTCTAATTATTTTAGATTATTTTCGCAAACTAACAATACTTGGTCTTAACATCTGATGACCTGTAGGTTATTATTATCTTTATAACAATAACCCTCTGGCTGTAGCAAAGTTGACACAGACATGGCAAAATAAAATAAAACAATCAAAACGGTAACAGGACTGGAGCTCTTGGACACATTGCCAAATCCTGATTTAATTTAAACTAATCATCTCCAACATTAAAACTTGTGTGAAAACTTGTTAAACATTATTCTGTTGTTGTTCATCACCATCTCTGAGATTCACGCTAAAGCAGTTCTCCATATTCATCTCTCCCTGGAAAAACTCTGAAGTCTTGTATTGACTGAATAGTTATATTGCGTTATTTGCATACATGAAGATGCAGTAAATAGTAATCGTGGGCAAAACACCTTCTTAAAGATACTTTGGCTTCATTGTATTTTGTGACCACATTAAGTTTTTCAATTTATTTTATTAATTTAAGTGAAACATATACAGTAAGTTACGTATCTGCCATGGTAAGATTATAACTAGACTGTCACTATTATCGTAAGGTACGTGTTTGACTAGAGGTTTAAAGAGAGACCTGTTAACTTCTTTAGAGAATTACTAAATGTAATAAATAAATGAAGCCTGCTAATACATTCCAACTCTTACTTGTTTTCTGAGATGGCATCCCTCGAGAGCTGTTGCTATAAGTAATCCACGACCCCCTCAACATTCTCAAATTGTAATCTCACTCTTTTGTATCCATAGCCTCCATTCCCCCACCCTGGCTCCTCTTTGATGTCTCCAGGTTTCTTTGTGCAGGTCTGTCAGTGATGATACCATTTAAAGCCAAGGGGGTTGTGGGGTGCCATTTACAACTTCACCGAGAGCAGCAAAAATGCTGAAGCCAGCGCTGCCTGCAGCTGTGAATGAATAGCAGGAGCAAATCCATCCAAGTCATTCTGATTTAAAAGTTGCCAGTTAAAAAGCAGTAGTAATTTGGGGTAATGAGTGTTGTGGTCACTAGAGAGCACTGCAGATCCTCAGACTCAGAATTAAAGTGCAGTCACACAGTCAAAAGGCTTCAATAAAAATGGTTTCCTAAATCCAATACCTTACACTGGTTTTAATCCTCCATAAACAGACTTCTCTTCACAATAAATCCTCCATCTCTCCTCCAGATAAGTTTTGTCCTCCTCCTCCTCATGACTCAGCTCAATTGGATGAGGCCAGGTGGCTCATTTTATCTCAGGACCCAGGAGTACTTCTGGTGTCAAATAACTACAGCCTGACAGCACTTATGGGCCATGCAGAACCTCCACCGAGGTGTGCACCTTTCTTATAGCTCCTTCTGGCGGCACCTACACACCACAAAAGGGTTGTTTTCTGAGACTGCATGTCCCAAGGTGCCCGGTGGGAGTATAAATGGGAGTTCTGCCCGAGATAAGCCGTCACCTAACGTATTGGGGGAACAGTTTCCTGTTTATCCCAGTCAGGAAAGGTACTGTCGAGACACCTGTCCATCCACCGGGGGTTTCATATCCAAGTAAGGATCTTTCCTGTCTCATGATTCGGGATGCCGTGCCATCCACCTGGGGCCTCTCATCTGGGTAAGGAACCAGCCCCTCTCCTGGTCAGGATGCCTGTCCATCCCATTTGGCACTTACAGTGTGAACACAGAGAGAATGCGTTAACTCCACAAAAGGCAGGGTCAGGAGTGAGATTTGAACTGAAGTTTCTACAAGACAGCAGTATTAACCACTGCATCATAATGTCATCCACTTACTGTGCATGTTATGAAGATTATAAAGAATTATACACTTCATTAGAGCATTTCAGCAAAAGTCCATTATATTTTGGAAAAACAAACCATTAGGGATATAGCACTCGAATGAGGCCACAGCCGGATCATTTGTCTGAGTACAGAATTGGTATTTGAGGACTCAGCAACACAGATGGTTGAGAAAAGCACCAGTCCACTGAGACAATATGGAAAAGGCCACTTTGATTGTTCTTTGGTAATGTGATTTGTTTAATGTGTGACTTTCATTAAACAGACTGGCAAAGAGAAGCCGGGTAAACGGGAGGTGGTAGCAGAGATGGTTTCAGGGCAGAATGCTGCCAACAGTCACATGATGGGATGATGAGGCAGCCCTGTGGTGCATTCTGAACTAAATCTAATCATTCATTCATTCATTCATTCATGTGTCCGTTCAACAACTTTCTAAAGCAATCTGGAGTTGCAGGATGAAAACAAAAAACATAAAAGGTTCTTTTGTGTAAATTTGAAGAAGGTTCTGGATAATAGCCTCAAAAAAAAGTCCAGTCTATATATGCCCTGCGGGAACCACTGCCGTTTTTTTCTTGATTTTATATATTAATCCCTTCTTAATCTTTTTGCATGACATTTGGGTGTCAGAGCACAGGGTTAGCCATTGTAAAGTGCAGCCACGGAGCAATTTTTAAGTTAAGGGCTCAAGAGCCCAACAGACTAGGATCCTTTCTGGCAGTAATGGGATTTGAACCAGCAACCTTCCAAATACCCTCACAGATCCCAAGCCTCAGAGCCACCAGTCTGCCTTTTACATGTTAAACTGTAAATATTAAGGCAGAATATTGAAAAAAATGGGAATTACCTAAGCAGCTGACAAGGAATAACAATGGGCCTTGTCCCTCTCTGATTCATAGCCTCATATGGCAGGGCAATATGTTAATAGAAGGATAATCTAGGGCTCTGGGTTTATGTCACTTTGTGAAAATGTGAAATAGGCAGCTGGACAGATCCTGAGTGGCTCTTTGCTAGTGACGTTCATGGCCTCATCCGGAATCACTCAGAGCAAAGGGAGGAAGCAGCGAGGCTGAGTGAGAGAAGAAGAAGTAGACAGCAAATGCCTGCTTGCTCAACAGAGCAAGGGGAAATAACTTTTATTAAAGCTGCACAGATATTTGCTTCTGATTCACCATCAGAAAGAAAAAGAGAAGAGACATGGAGATGACAAAACCTGCTCCTTTTAAGCACAATAAATAGATTGTATAAGATTGTATAGGCTGAAATCTGCTTAATCAATATCGACATCAGAGTTAACATAGATAGATAGATATATAGATAGATTCTTTATTATTCCTCAAGGGGAAATTCACATACTCCAGCAGCAGCATACTGATACAAACAATATTAATTAAATAGTGATAAAAATGCAGTGCAAGTTAAAAAGTGCAAGGTGGAGAGTGCGAGGCAGGTATAACAGACTATAACTTTGTATAATGTTAACGTTTACCCCCCGGGTGGAACTGAAGAGTCACATAGTGTGGGGGAAGAACGATCTCCTCAGTCTGTCAGTGGAGCAGGACGGTGACAGCAGTCTGTCGCTGAAGCTGCTCCTCTGTCTGCAGATGATCCTGTTCAGTGGATGCAGTGGATTCTCCATGATTGACAGGAGCCTGCTCAGCACCCATCGCTCTGCCACAGATATCAAACTGTCCAGCTCTGTGCCTACAATAGAGCCTGCCTTCCTCACCAGTTTGTCCAGGCGTGAGGCGTCACTCTTCTTTATGCTGCCTCCCCAGCACACCACCGCGTAGAAGAGGGCGCTTACCACAACCGTCTGATAGAACATCTGCAGTATATTACTGCAGATGTTGAAGGACACCAGCCTTCTAAGGAAGTATAGTCAGCTTGGTCCTTTCTTGCACAGAGCATCAGTATTGGCAGTCCAGTCCAATTTATCATCCAGCTGAACTCCCAGGTATTTATAGGTCTGTACCCTCTGCACACAGTCACCTCTGATGATCACGGGGTCCATGAGGGGCCTGATCCTCCTAAAATCCACCACCAGCTCCTTGGTTTTGCTGGTGATCAGTTGTAGGTGGTTTGATTAGGTTCCTATAATCCTCTTCCTGCCCACTTCTGATGCAGCCCACGATAGAAGTATCGTCAGCGAACTTTTGCACGTGGCAGGACTCTGAGTTGTATTGGAAGTCTGATGTATATAAGCTGAACAGGACCGGAGAAAGTCCAGTCCCCTGCGGCGCTCCTGTGTTGCTGACCACAATGTCAGACCTGCAGTTCCTGAGACGCACATACTGAGGCCTGCCTGTGAGACAGTCCACGATCCATGCCACCAGGTGTGAATCTACTCATATCTCTGTCAGCTTATCCCTAAGGAGCAGAGGTTAGATGGTGTTGAAGGCACTAGAGAAATCCAGAAACATAATTCTTATGCATTCATATGCAGTGCAGCATCTTTTGGAATGTATTTTGTAGTGCATGTAGCAATAAAGGCAAATTTAATTAGTCTTTTCCAACAGATGGAGCATCACACACATTTGTAGTAGTAAAAGGCCTTACTACAAATGTATATGATGCACCATCTGTTAGAATGACAAGTGAAATGCATATGTCTCTGCTCTATGCCATTTGGAATGGGATTCACAAAAGCGGTGTTGATTTCTGTGATGTGCCAACTGTTGGAATGACAAATGTAAGGTATTTTATTACTAGAAATGTTTGTGATGTACCATCTGTTGGAATGACAGAGATACATCAACCGGATAGACATACAGACACGGATCCTTTTATTAAGGTGGATGTCAGAACAGGGCTTATAGTACACTAGGGGGCAATACTGTCCGCAGAATCCTAGACTAATTCAAGTTTCCTTTTTCCAATTTCAGGGTCACAGAGAGTCAGAGCCTATCCTTCCAGCCCTAGGGCCGACCCTGAAGAGTTCACTAGCACAGTGGCTAATCAGCTGTTTTAAATACCGTATATACTTGCGTTTAAGTTCTTCTGCGGATAAGTCGGGAATTGATTTTATCGTACAATTTCTGTTATTTTATAATGTTATTGTATAAGTCAAATGCGGAAAACCGACGCTATTGGTCCAAGAGATTATGATATGCTAACGTCCGCCTGAGAGAGTAATCACGGAGCACACTGCCTTTTATTCTATGCATTGTGTCTATGTGACCACACGGTAATACCCAAACTATTCCGAAGCAACGCTTGCACTGTTTTGGGTTTTTTGTATCTCACACCCTCCTACACCTTTACCGTAAGAGCATCTCTTATCTACGATGAAGCGTTCGATCAGAAGAAAATATGAAGCTGTTTTTGAATTAAAAGTTGTTGAAGTGGCAAAAGAAATCGGTAACTGCTCTGCTGTCTGAAAAACTGGTGCGGTATTGGAGGAGGCAAGAAGATGCAAAAAAAAAAAATAATGAAGTGTCGTATTTTTAAATGGTGTCTGATTTTATGACAGATTTTTCGCGTTTCAAGACCTAACTTATATGCGAGTATATAGGGTAATGTAATATTTGAGCTCATATCAAAATAGCAGGGGTTGCTTTTTAAAACTGATATGTGACAAAGTAAAACTTCTGTTAACCAAAAGATGGCACTAAAAACATTCTGAGGTCTTTGAGGCAGAAGTAATGCAGTCAGGTGAGCTGAATTGAATTAAAGCTTCAAGAAGGTTTATTTCATCTCATCCAAAACCACACTCTAAAGTTAAAAACTGAACAGAGAACATGGATTTGGACTGGGGGGTTTAATCAACAGTTAAAATGAAAAAGGTCGCCATGTTGTTCAATTTAAAATCACTTAATCCCTCAACTTGAATTTCTTAGATTTTCAGACCGTCTTCTCTGTGCGTTTCAATAAGGAGGCTTAATCGATCCAAAAAGAGAAGTCTCTGTCTTATTTTGGGTGTGGTTTACAAAGGAGGTGTGGTTTTGCATAAATGTGGGTGGGGTTTGTTAAAATAAAAAGCAAACCAGAAGGCTGGCTTCATATACGGGACCCCAGCAGGAAATGAAACTGTGCTGTAGACATTTGCTTTTAATTTTTTTTTCACTTTCCTCGTCTCCAAGCATTTGTAAATCTGACCCTCCATTTATTATGACAGATGCTTGAATTTTGAGACATTGAATGAAACATCTAGAAACTGTAAATTATTCACATTGAGCCCTGTTTGGTTCTCAGTGCAGCAGATCGAAATCTGTAAAAATCAAAATGTTCAATGCATTATTGATAAAAAACCCTGCCAGCAGTTTTAGTTTTCAGGATTGGAGAGATCAGGAAGCCAAGAATGAAAGTCAGACAGTGTCTTCATTGTTTTTGTGCAGTGCAGTGCTGAGAACTGTGACTGCCATCCTGAGGCCCTTTAGATAAACTCCATGCAGTATTTCTATAAGGAGAGTCCTGGCAGGTCGTAAAGGGATGGGTGGTGGTGGTGGTGGTGGTGGAGGATACTGAACCTGTGCTCTAGTGACTGTATAGCGTCTTTTACATCCTGTGGAACTATGTGGGCACCACAGAACCAGTTATTTCCACATTCCTATCATTTGAGCCCTGGCAAGTATACTGGCACCCTCTGCATCACACATCATTTGCAGCTACTTTTTAAGGAGAATACCAAGCTAAAGAGACTTTACATGCACAGTACAGTTAACAATTTGTTTATTAAGAGCAACGGGACACAAAGTTGACAAGTTAAGATTCACACAGGGATCAGAACATGTGCTTTACTAATTTTATATAGTGCCTTTTGTGGTGCATCACCGTAAAAAAAAAAACCTCACACTGTTCCAGTGTGGTGCTGATGGGTCACCCACTGCATTAGGATCCCAATCCAGGTGGCTTGTCCTGTGGTGGGTGCGGCAACACGTTGTCAGCGCATGCTGCCATCTTCCTCATCCACCTCCACCTCCTTTTATAGTGAACACCATCCCCTAAGGTACTCTATAGCCACTGTAGATTCTTTCCATATTTCTACTCTTTTTTTATCATTAGGCGCTTCACCCTGAGATGCCAGTTTTATTAGCTGCCAGTGGAAGCTCCATGCAACTGTTATTACGATTCTACCTTTGTCCAGAAACGGTTTCATAAGCTATATGACCTTAGTCTCGGAAAGTCTTTCTCCCGTGGGGCGACTGGGATCTTTTCCTGAATAAAATCAAACACAGTTGTGTAGGGTGTGACAGGAGCTTCCACCTGCAGCTGAAGTCACTTCAGTACACATGTACTGTGTCAGCATGTCCGTGTCGATCAAACAGAGGAAGCTCTGCAGTCTACTTGTGACTTTACACTGTAGGAAGATAAGTAAATAAATCAAGGTATATAACATTCAGTCTGGCTTTTATGTAAGTAACATATAAATATTTTATATAAAGACCATCACAAAACATAATCACAAACTGGACTTTGCACAATACGTTGATGAGCTCTGTAAGCTGTGCTGTTTCGTTGAAGGACAGGTGTGGGGCAGACTGACTGGCAGGATGATGCCCGACCTCTTGGTGCATCCATTTAATTTCATTGTGCATCTTCCGTTAACAGTTCCATCATTAATGAAGATAAGTGTGCCCGGACCTGTAGCATCTATACATGCTCAAGCCATAACACCCACACCAGCATGTTTAACAGATGAGGTCTGCTTTGGATCTCGGGCAGTTGCTTTTCATCTCTACATTTTGCTCTGATGCAGGTTCATCTTTGTCTCATCTGTCCATAAGACCTTTTCCCAGAATTCTGCAGGCTCTTTTAAGTCCTTTTTCACAAACTGTAATCTGGCCATACTGTTTCTGTGCCTAACTAGTGGTTTGCATCCTGCAGTATGGCCACTGTATTTCTTTTCTTCTGTTCTTCTGCTGATAGTTGTCTCTGACACACACACAACTGCCCCCTGAAACCTGTTTCTGATCTGTCGCATAGGCGTTTGGGGCGTTTTCTTTTCCAGAGTGAGGATTCTTCTGTCATCAGTAGTGGAGGTCTTTCTTGGCCTGCCAGTCCTTTTGTGATTACTTTTTCTTAATAAGATTCCAGACAGTTGATTTAGGCAATCCTAAACGTTAATCTTAACACAGTTTTGAAGTGAAAATGTCGTAGTGTGGCCATAGCTTCAGAAGATCCCCGATGGTTGAGTGTTACACAATGTTTGAAGAGTCCAAGAATTTATGACGCCTTGGAACTGCTATCAGGAGACAAAGCTTCATGACAATTCTTGACCAGGTTAACAACCCAACAAGTTCTAAGATCGATCTCACAACTGAAAGGATGCCCAAACTTTACAAATGCCACTTTTACTGTTTTTATTTTTTACTAGCTTCCCCAAAACACCAACCCCGCTGGCTCCACCATTGTAGTAGTGAAACAGGACAAACTTTAAAAATCAATTAAAAACAAAAATGTAATAATTAGGGGGTAAAGCCCCCCTGGCGCCTTTGGCTCACAACCCCCAGTTGCAGACAGAATATTAGTAAAATCTGTAAATGTACAAAAAAAAAAATTATTTATTGGAGTCAAAATCACAAAATTCTATAAATATGTAAAAGAAAAATTAATTATTATTTAACGGAGTAAAAATCATGACGTGAGAATAAAATATTTACTCTCTTACTGATTGGAGTATTCCTGTTAAACTAAGGTCCACTATGCTCGATGAGTATTTATAAGAGACTAAATAAATGATCCATTTGTTTTAACTGACATAGATAAAAAACTTTTTTTAAAAAATGACTCATTTAAATAACAGGAAAAATCATGTGAAAACTAAAGTGGTATGCAATGAATCATCGTAATTCGACCTTCAGCTAACTAAATCACCTAAATACAAACATTGGTGTTATGAATAGATCATTTTTTTTTAATAGTTTGTTCCTGTGAAAGAAAGTTTACTCAATCAAAAAAAAAAAACACGACTTTCTTGATATTAAAAACCATGACTTTCTTCATATTTTAGTTTATAATTTAAAAACGGAATAAAATCTGAAAATCTAACAACATCACATTAAAGTTTGATAAATTCTGAAAAGAATAATACCAAACATTTATATGTAGGTTTTAAAATAAGCCCGATTTAAAGTGTGACAAAAAAAGTGACACAAAAACGTCACCGTTGTACTTTTAAGCTTAGGATTTTATATATGTATATAGAGTAGATTGGTTTTGAGAAGAATTTATATGGATAACTTTCGTATTCAAGGGCCTCTTGATATACAATATTTTTGGTTTTGCTATCAGGGGTGAGAATGTAGCTGTGATCTCTTTGCCAAAATTGTAAAAACTTGGCAAGGTATCTGTGGCCAAGCGGAAGGTAGGTACCCTCTAACGTCAAACGTTGGCCCTATATCTGATTGTGTTCAGCTCTGATGGGAGATCGTCCCTCGTGTGAGGAGAAAAGCACAAGACCGTGATATCTTTAGCAATCAGCAGCTACGCTGTAAAACACATGGAGCTGTGATCTCTCTCTCAAAAATGTCAAACGTTACTCCTTAACAATCTGTAGATGATAATGTCTGTTGAACAAACAGGTATCGCTAGCTAAGAGGAGGCAAAGTACACTCCAACATATGGTGAGAGGTAGCGCGACTTGAAAAGAGGCCGTTGAGCGAGTGAAGAGGGCCCTGCCTGGCTCCCTACTCCTGAGGTCCTGCCTTCCCCTCCCCCAGGCCCGTAGCCTGTCTCTCAGATTCGTGCGAAAAAATCAGTGCCACAACCCAACTATGATACTTAGCATGATGAGAGAAGTTGCAGAATCAATTGTAATGTTCAAGAAAATTATAGGAAAAAAACATGACCTAAATCTGTTAGTTCTTTAGTGAAAAGCAAACAGACATACAGACAGACGTTGTATTTTATATATATTATGGGATATGGCCGACCGTTCATCCTGGCCAATACCCCCAGTTCATCAGGTGGAGCCCTTCTTGCAACATAGAGGTGCCCCGAGTTCCAGCAGGGCATCATGGACAGTGACATTTTTCATCACAGCCCTGCTGGATACCATGGGAACCTCCAGGGGATGCTGCAGGGAGGAGCAGGGACTGCTATTTTCCCTATAACCCGGAAGTATGTCTTAGGCACAGCGACAGAGGAAATGACGTACTTCCGGGATGAAGAAGAAGAGTTTTCACCCGACCCGGAAGTGCTGGATAATCACGTGGACTGAGGGCTCAAAAGCACTTCCAGGTCATGATCTATAAAGGACTCTGGGAAATCCCAGACGAGTGAGCTGAGTTGGGAGGAAGGGAACAATGCGTCTGGGAGAGGAGGATTGATTATTGTAGTGATTATTGATTTGTTATTGTGATATATGAGTATAGTGGAGTGGGGGGTGCTTTGTGCACTGTATCATCCTAATAAATTTAATATTTGGACTTTTAACTGGTGTCTGGCGTTTGGTCTGAGGGTTCAAGGGGACGACAGCGCCCCCTATCTTTCACAATATATATATAGAGATGTTTTTTTCGCATGTTCTCCCCGTCTCTGCATGGGTTTCCTCCGGGTGCTCCGGTTTCCTCCCACAGTCCAAAGACATGCAGGTTAGATGCATTGGCGATCCTAAATTGTCCCTAGTGTGTGCTTGGTGTGTGGGTGTGTGTGTGTGTGTGTGCCCTGCGGTGGGCTGGCGCCATGCCCGGGGTTTGTTTCCTGCCTTGTGCCCTATGTTGGCTGGGATTGGCTCCAACAGACCCCCGTGACCCTGTGTTAGGATATAGCGGGTTGGATAATGGATGGATGGATGGATGGATGGATGTTTTTTCAGTTTGTCAAAAAAATTGTAACTGTACATTAACATTTCACAGAAATGCCACCTTTTTGGTTTGCTTGCCGTCGACATTGTGTTTATTATACTTTATTTTAAATATCAACAAAATATGCAGTTTGGCCAGGGTATCCAAACTTTTGCATAGCACTGTATTCACATGCGTTCTATGTTTTTGTCTTTGGAGCGCTGAGACTAATTTACAGCTCCAAGATGGATAATAAATGTCCAACAAAATGTAAACCTCTGAGTTTCAGGTCACCACTTTACAAGAAGCCAAAATGAAAGCTTCATATTAGTAGCCCAGAATTTCCTGCCCACACAGGTAGACAAAGCATATTGAAAAGGAAATAGAACAGATAACTACTTAGAGCAATTTTTGGTTTAATTGTTGTACATGTGAAAATCCCCCCGAGGGAACATATGTGCTTTTAATGTCTCTGGGAAACGGCTTTGTAGTAAAGGGAAAACTAGGCCAATTTCACTCGAACTCTTCGGTCCTCTAACTTGCCTGCTCGCTTAATCCCCTTTTAGGCACAAATTAGCAAATCCCAAGGGAGAGGAAAGTGTGAAACGCACAGGTAGGGCCCGCGGCCATGGGCATCACAATAAGCAATTTAATTCATTTATTCATTCATTCGTTTCACTTGATGGATAGCTTGCAAGCCATTTCTGCTATCAAAATACCATCAACAATGCTTTGATTTCTTTCTCTTTCACTTTGCAACACATCTACAAGATTTTCTCTACTCACTTTTTTGGTACAAACATGGTACAAGCTGAAGGACATCCTGGTAGCAGTGGTCTAAAGGCAAGAGCTAAACTTGGGACCCCAGTTAAGAGTTACCAGTCAAACTTTGGGAGAAAAGCCACACAGAAAACAGGAAGAGTGTGCACAGGGCATGAACTCAGATCCCTGGAGCAGTGTGGCAGCAGCTTTAACGTTTGTGCCACCCACTTCTTAAATCACCAATCCATCCATTTTATGAACCTGTTGTTCCATTACAGGGTTTACAAGGTGTCAGCCATTACTGGCAAAATCAGGTAGAAGGTAGAGACCAGTACTAAGTCACATAAGCAGCCATGACAGTCACACCGAACAAATATATAGTGCCATCAAAGAGTATTCAGACCCCTTCACTCTCTTCACATTTTATGTTGCAGCCTTATTCTAAAATTAATTTTTTCCGTTATCAAACAATACCCAATGCCCCCAGAATGACAAAGCAAAAAAATTTTTAGGAATTTTTTTAGATTTATCAAAACTGAAAAAACTGATGTATGTGAGGGCGCGGGTTGGCCACACACTACCTGGGCCTTCCAGGTAGCCACTTGAACCCGCTACTGCCGATAACATACCCAAGGATGAGCCAGTGGGTGAGGACACAACACACAAACATAGCAAGGGGTAGGTACAATAGAGCCAGTGATTTTATTCAAAACAATCCAAAAACAAATCAGTGTTCAAAACAGTGCAGTGCTCAAAAGTCTACGAGTAAATAAATAATCCGATAAAAATGAGTGTCTCTGTCAAGGTTAAAATCTTTAGAACAATCTAGACAAGAACAGGCCCTTCAGCCCAACAAAGCTCGCCAGTCCTATCCACTTAATTCTTCTAAAAAACATCAAGTTGAGTTTTGAAAGTCTCTAAAGTCTTACTGTCTACCACATTACTTGGTGGCTTATTCCATGTGTCTATGGCTCTCTGTGTAAAGAAAAATCCAATAAATATCCTTAAAAATTAGGTTAAAAACACAGGCAGGAAACTGTCCTTTACAATTCGGAGCACTGGTGCCTTCCTTTCAAACTGACGTCTCTCCATCTCACCCTGATCAGCCCATCAAATGGGCGCAGACAACCTTTTATCGCGGCCTGTGTCACCGCCACCAGTCCCACAGTGTTCCATGGGGAGACATCGAGCCCTGCTCTGCTCGCAGCGCTGCTCAAACCGACTCCTCATATCACGAGAGTGTGCTGTCCTTCCACCGCTGCCAATCACTGACCCCTCCTGGCAAGAGCACACCATGAGCATAATGGCCACTCCTGCTACATGGTCGCTCAACAGGCGCGACCCCTCTGCCCCCTCTTACAGTCATGGCCGAAATTATTGGCACACCTGAAATTTTCCCAGAAAAAAATGCACCATTTTTCCCAGAAAACTGTTGCAATTCCAAATGTTTTGGTATACACATGTTTATTTCCTTTATGTGCATTGGAACAACACAAAAAAACAGAGAAAAAAAGTATAATCTGACATCATGTCACACAGAACTCCAAAAATGGGCTGGACACAGTTATTGGCACCCTTTCAAAATTGTAGGTAAATCGTTTTATTTCAAGCATATGATGCTCATTTGAACTCACCTGTGGCAAGAAACAGGTGCTGGCAATATAGCAATCACACCTGAAGCCAGTTAAAATGGAGAAAACATAACTCAACCTTTTTGTTGTGTGTCTGAGTGTGCCACACTAAGCATAGAGAACAGAAAGAAGAGCAGAAAATTGTCTGAGGACTTGATAACAAAAATTGTGGAAAAATACCAACAATCTCAAGGCTACAAGTCCATCTCCATTTGTCCACTGTGCTCAACATAATCAAGAAGTTCACAACACATGGCACTGTAGCTAATCTCCCTGGACGTGGACGGAAGAGTAAAATTGATAAAAGACTGCAATGAAGGATAGTCCGAATGGTGGATAAACAGCCCCAATCAACTTCAAAACATATTCAAGCTGTTCTGCAGACTCAGGGTGCAACAGTGTCAGCTTGAACTATCCGTCGACATCTGAACGAAATGAAATGAGAGCCAGGAGGACCCCACTGCTGACACAGAAACATAAAAAAGTCAGACTGGAGTTTGCCAAAATGTACTTGAGGAAGCCAAAATCCTTCTGGGCGAACATCTTGTGGACAGATGAGGCCAAGGTAGAGCTTTTTGGTAAAGCTCATCATTCTACTGTTTACAGAAAACGGAATGAGGCCTACAAAGAAAAGAACAACAACAGTACTTACAGTCAAACATGGTGGAGGTTCTAAGATGTTTTGGGGATGTTTTGCTGCCTCTGGCACTGGATGCCTTGACTGTGTGCAAGGCATCATGAAATCTGAAGACTACCAAAAGATATTGGGGCGCAATGTAGGGCCCAGTGTCAGAAAGCTGGGTGTGCGTCAAAGGTCATGGGTGTTCCATCAGGACAATGACCCCAAACATACCTCTAAAAGCACCCAGAAATGGTTGAAGACAAAGCGCTGGAGAGTTCTGAAGTGGCCAGCAATGAGTCCGGATCTAAATCCGATCGAACACTTATGGAGAGATCTTAAAAAATGCTGTTGGAAGAAGGCGCCCTTTAAATCTGAGAGACCTTGAGCAGTTTGCAAAAGAAGAATGGTCGGAAATTCCAGTTGAGAGGTGTAACAAGCTTGTTGATGGTTATAGGAAGCGCTTCATTTCAGTTATTTTTTCCAAAGGGCGTGCAACCAAATATTAAGTTGAGAGTGCCAATAATTTTGTCCAGCCCGGTTTTTGAGTTTTGTGTGAAATGATGTCAGATTTGGCTTTTTTTCTCTGTTTTTTTGTGTTGTTCCAATGCACATAAAGGAAATAAACATGTGTATACCAAAACATTTGTAATTGCAACAATTGTCTGGGAGAAATGGTGCATTTTTTTCTGGGAAAATTTCAGGTGTGCCAATAATTTCGGCCATGACTGTAAGTGTTGGCCACATGCCCATTCCTGGGGCTCCATTCCTATCTGCCTGCTTCTTTTCTTCTAGCACCAGCTCACTCGCTCATTCCTGCTGTCCTTCTCTGCCCATTAACCTTGGTCATTTCTCTATCCATTTCACTATCCTATCTATTCTTTTTTTGATTTTTGCTGGCTTTCCCTATTGTACACCAAAGAAAACCGATAAAGCAACTGTGACAGACCACACTCTGACCCTTTACTATGACATTTGAAATTTGGCTGAGTTTCCTGTTACATTGAGATGTTTCTACACCTTGTTTGGAGTCCACTTGTGTTCAATTTAACTGATTGCACATGATTAGGAAAGGCACACATCTATATATAGAAGGTCCCACAGTTGACAAAACTAAGCCATCAGGTTAAATGAATTGTCTGCTGTGCCTAGAGACAGGATTGTATCAAGGCACAGATCTTGGGAAGGCTACAAAACATTTGTCAAGTATTAAAGGCTGCCAAGAGCACAGTGTCCTCCATAATCCTTAAATGTAAGAAGTATGGAACCACCACAACTCTACCCAGAGCTGGTTAGTGAGCAATCTGGGGAGAAAGGTGAATGGTGACCAAGAACCTGACAGTCATTCTGGTTGAGCCCCAAAGAACCCATGTGGAGAAGTGAAAAACTACCAGAAGGACAACAATCATTGCAATACTCCATTAATACGGGCTTAATGGCAGAATGGCCAACCAACACATGAAAGCCTGGTTAGAGTTTGCAATAAGACAGCTAACGGACTCTCAGACTACAAGAAACAAGATTCTGTGGTCTGATGAAACCAAGTTTGAACTGTTTGGTCTCAATTGGAAGTATTATGTCTGAAAGAAGCAAAGCAGCGCTCATCACCCACACAATACCATCCCAGCAGTGAAGCACCGTGGTGGCAGCATCATGCTGTGAGGTTGTTAGTCAGTGTCAGGGACTGGGAGACTGGTCAGGGCTAAGAGAAATCTGAATCCAGAAAAATACGGAGATATCTTTACTGAAGACCTGCACCACAAAAAAGAAATGAAATCAGTATTTAGTAGATTGCCTTTTGCAGAAATTACAGCCTCTAAACGCTTCCTGTAGGTTCCAATGAGAGTCTGGATTGTGGTTGAAGGTATTTTGGACCATTCCTCTTTATAAACCATCTCTAGTTCATTCAGGTTTGATGGCTTCCGAGCATGGACAGCTCTCTTTAACTCTCACCACAGATTTTCAATTATATTTAGGTCTGGGGACTGAGATGGCCATTCCAGAACGTTGTACTTGTTCCTCTGCATGAATGCCTTAGTGGATTTTGAGCAGTGTTTCAGGTCGTTGTCTTGTTGAAAGATCCAGCCCCGGCGCAGCTTCGGCTTTGTCACTGATTCCTGGACATTGGTCTCCAGAATCTGCTGATACTGAGTGGAATCCATGCGTCCCTCAACTTTGACAAGATTCCCAGTCCCTGCACTGGCCACACAGCCCCACAGCATGATGGAACCACCACCATATTTTACTGTAGGTAGCAGGTGTTTTTCTTGGAATGCTGTGATCTTTTTCCTCCATGCATAACGCCCCTTGTTATGCCCAAATAACTCAATTTTAGTTTCATCAGTCCACAGCACCTTATTCCAAAATGAAGCTGGCTTGTCCAAATGTGCTTGAGCATACCTCAAGCGGCTCTGTTTGTGCTGTGGGCGGAGAAAAGGCTTCCTCTGCCTCACTCTCGCATACAGCATCTCCTTGTGTAAAGTGCGCCGAATGGTTGAACGATGCACAGTGACTCCATCTGCTGCAAGATGATGTTGTAGGTCTTTGGTGCTGGTCTGTGGGTTGACTCTAACTGTTCTCACCATTCGTCGCTTCTGTCTATCCAAAATCTTTCTTGGTCTGCCACTTCGAGCCTTAACTTGCACTGAGCCTGTGGTCTTCCATTTCCTCAATATGTTCCTAACTGTGGAAACAGACAACTTAAATCTCTGGGACAGCTTTCTGTATCCTTCCCCTAAACCATGATGGTGAACAATCTTTGTCTTCAGGTCATTTGAGAGTTGTTTTGTGACCCCCATGTTGCTACTCTTCAGAGAAAATTAAAGGAGGAGGGAAACTTACAATTGACCCCCTTAAATACTCTTTCTCATTATAGGATTCACCTGTGTATGTCGGTCAGGGGTCACTGAGCTTACCAAGCCAATTTGAGTTCCAATAATTAGTTCTAAAAGTTTTGGAATCAATAAAATGACAACGGTACCCAAATTTATGCACCTGCCTGATTTTGTTTGAACAATTATTGCACACTTTCTGTAAATCCAATAAACTTCATTTCACTTCTCAAATATCACTGTGTGTGTCTCCTATATGATATATTTAACTGACATTTTTTATCGTAACAACCAACGATTTATACAGGAAAATAATGACTATTAACAAGGTTGCTCAAACCTTTGCATCCCACTGTAGAAAGTGAAGGAGTCTGATGACTTTCTGAAGACTCTGTACAGACGCTTATGAAGTAGAACACTGAATTGGTCAGGTTTAAGTGAGCGTGCCCTCCGCTAGACTGGCACCCCATTTGGTGCTTAAGCTCAATACTGGCAAGACATCATGTTTCTATGTTTTTATTATTAATATTAATAATTTATTTGTATGAACTTCTCCAAATCAAATTCCACACAGCTTACATTATTATCATTTGCTTCACCTTAACTCTTTCCCTTTCAGTCTTACAGGACTGAATATAAGATTCTATTGCTAACCTAAAAATAGATTAAATAGCTCAAAAGTTCAAAGAAATCCACATTTTGTACCTAATACTTGTATGCAAAATTTGGTTGACCTAAGTGCAAGCGTACTGAAGTTATTGTGCTTACACACACGCACATACACGCACACACACACAACACACAGACATAATTCCAAAAATTGTATTTTCAGACCCAGGGAGGTTTAAAACGTCAAGATTCATCAAAATCTCGAAATTGAATTTTTGGAGGAGTACAATTCTATCCCTATGAAAAAGTAAATTGGACTCAGGGAGGTGTAAAATGTCGAGAGTCATCAAAATCTTAATGTCAAATATTTGGGCGATTACAATACTTTCCCTATAGTTCGTATACGAGTTAGTAAAAACTATAAATGGCCATGCACCAGACCACAGAGAAGTCCAGAGAAGAACGGCTAGGCTGATCCCTAGACAGACAGGTATGAGCTATAAGCGGAGATTGAAGAAGTTCAGTCTTTTCAATTTAACCTAACCAAGGTGAAGAATTGACATAATTGAAGTGGGTAACACTTTAGTTTATGTATTGCAAAAATACATCTATTACTTATATGTAACAAGACCATAACCAAGGCTTCTTTTGGTCTTCGTGATACTTACAACACATCAGTAGGTCGGTTATTCAAGTCTGTGCAGTGTAGCATATTGGCACGATGGGAAAATTACTTGTTAATATGAAGGATTCACAGGTCTTATACAAAATATGTAATATCAAGAAAACAGTGTCTCAGTTAAGCCACCTCAGACCACTCCAAAGTCATGTTTTGTTGGGAGATCACACTGTAGAAATAAACAAACACTATACTGATGCCTTGTAAATGCTATGAAGACCCAAAGAAGTGTTTGTTAAGGTCTTGTTACCTAATAGTAAATGAGTAATTGATACATTTTTTCAGTACCTAAACTAAAGCGTTACCTTGAGGGAGGAGGTTGGGAGCTTGCACTGATAGCGTGTTACCCCACCCACCACATGACAGACCACCGGGATTCAGACCCGAGAGCAGCAGGTGATACTTCAACACCTCACTGGAACACTGCGAGTTTTTTTTTTTTTTTACAGTGGCTGGAATGCCAATCCTGCCACCAACCCCTAAGTTTTCCCTGTAAGTTGGAGGACCTACTGGATGCAGATTAACATCATACCCCGGATGGAGCAATTGCAGGTTAAGGGCATTGCTCAAGCACCCAACGGAGTAGAGTCACTCCTGACGTTTACGAAATTTGAACTGGCTACCTTCCGATTGCCAACACAGATCCCGAGCCTCAGGGCCACCACTCAGCCTTACCTTGAAGTGTTTAAAATTGTGAAGGAAATTAGTACAGTGGATCTTGGCTGTTATTTTTCAAATAAGTACAACAAGAACGCGGAGACTCAGTTGGGAACCTGTTAAGGGTAAATTTCGCACAAATATTAGAAAGTTTTTCTTCACAAAGATAATTATAGACACATGGAATAAGCTACCAAGTAGTGTGGTGGAGAGTAGGACTTTAGAGAATTTCAGATCTCAAGGTCATGTTATTTTGGAGAAATTTGGTGGATAAGGTTGGCAAGCTTTGTGATACTGAAGGATCTTTTTTTGACGGGTACTGGCATGTGCCACCAAGCTGGTGTGGATGATTCAAAATGCAATGGCACAACCATTATTCAGTCAGCAGAGGCAGGCACATGTCACTCCTCTTTTCACATAACTATATTGGCGCCTTGTACTGTTGAAGCATGTATTAAGCTCAGATCCTTAATGCTTGACTACCGAGTAATCAACAGGTCAATACTTACGTAAATGAGGACACTTGTGAGGTCTTATTCTCCTTCTCGACCTCTCAGGTCTGCTGCTGAATGCCATCTGGTGATACCACCTCTGCAGGGCATCAGATCTCAGTTCAGACTCTTTTCATGCGTAGCTCATCATTGGTGGAACAAGCCGCCCACCTCAATCCCAGATTCTGACTCCCTCAATGTGTTTAAGAAGCGTTTGAAGACCCTCTTGTTGGGTGAAGTTCTGTCAAACTGATTTTAGCCATTAGATTTGTAGCTCACTTATATTTTGTTCTGAGCTCCTCACTTGTGATGATCAATTTTCTAACCTTGTTCTGTAATACTTGTTCCCAAGAAGTCCACCGGACTGATGTTTACTTAGTTATGTTGATCTCATTTGTAAACCACTTTGGATAAACGCATCTGCTAAGCAAATAAATGTAAATATAAAAGAAACAGAAGGAACAATATGATAAGTAATCTGAATTTTAACTCTTTTAGGGCTAATTATTTTTATGTCCTTTAGTCCCAGGGCTGAATATTTTTCAAAAAAACTCACACAAAGCATTGGTTTCACACATAAATCGACATAAAATAATTACGGCAAATGTCACTCTGTTTTATGTTCCAGGAGCCCCTACAGTATGCATATTCACATACTTATTACATAAGTGTTTGTCCTGTCAGTCATAAGCTGAAAGGCACTTTCTGGTAAAAAAAAAAACCAAAAAAAAAAAACAGGGAAGTAGTTGAGGGGCTGCTATTCTGTAGTGTCCACCAGCAGGTTGCGTGAAGTCCAGTTGCCAGCTTGTCTCCCACAGATGTCTGTGTTGTCCTCCCAGGGCAAACATTTTCGTTGGTGTGTCAGCATGTCCATCGCTACGATCAGCTGGGGACCAGTCACCTGATGTAGGCACCTGACTTTCGTTTTCGATCTCCTGATCACTTGTATCAAAATCAGAGTTTGGTAAGACAGAGTCCAATTTAGCAATAATACGCAAAATAAATAAATAAATAATATGCACAGAGTATTTCGCTTTATGCATTTGCTTTACTCTCTTGCCCGATGTCGGTGCCATTCTAGACATTGCTTACTCTACGCCACTAACACACACACAGAGTTTCAACGTCAAGTCAATGAGTCTAACTTTAATGGTGAGTTGTATCAACATTTACAGCTTTCTTTCGCCCTCTGCCCCTGATATCCATACTCAACCCATTGTGTCGACAAAAGGCAACATCTGCCCTAAAAGAGCTAAAAGAAAAACAGCAATATAAACCAGAACTGATTGCTTTCAGAACAGAATCAGGAGCGTTTTTGACATTTCATGTACAATGATTGTAGCTGTGCTACCGGGCATTAAAAACGTAATCTCCCAGTAGTCCCTTCAGTTGATCTGATTGGATGACTGCTAAG
Source organism: Polypterus bichir lapradei (assembly GCA_026402145.1). Taxonomy (NCBI): domain Eukaryota; kingdom Metazoa; phylum Chordata; class Cladistia; order Polypteriformes; family Polypteridae; genus Polypterus; species Polypterus bichir. The sequence continues at coordinate 8,766,566 of JANRMT010062811.1, read as the reverse complement.
GGTGCAAGGGCTGCTGGGGACAAGGAGGCCAGCATGAGTTTTAAAAAGGAGCCTGGTTGTACAGAGTGGAGAGCTGTGTTGTGTCTGTTTTGTCTTCCCGTTCATGGCCTATGGTTTATTGTTCTTATCCTGGATTATCTCCTGTTTGTGTGTATGGACTGTCTGGTGTAGGCCTGCTGTGTGAGAACTGAATTGGATTGTTTGTCAACCTTCGCAGAAGAAGCCAACCCTCATCATCAGGATATACCGGTAGGACTGTTTTTTACATACACTTACAGCAAGCTGATCTCTGGATTATTCAAACCATCATTTCACTACATTGGTTGCCGTTTCCTGTGGTCTTTTTTATGGACTTCATCGTGAGTCGTGTTTGTTAGTTGTTTATTGTTGCTTAATTTGTTTATATTGCATATTTCCGGATAAAGGGAACTGGGGTGGGATTGTTTTGGTTCATGTGGTTAGATTTCCTTTATTATTGTTTAATACTTTTGTGAATTTCTCTTTTAATTAAGTGCGTGAATTGGGCCAAGGCTGGATGTTCTCCTGTGATGCCCACTGAAGAAATAAATAAATCACCGTCTTCGGGTGGTGTGAATCTTACCTGGATTTTAGACCACTACATGTACATAATAAACTAGAAGCTTACAATATTTGGTTCAAATTGGCCAGTTTCTATGTGGAATCTGTACACCCTGTGGGTGTCTGTGTGGGGCTTTCTCAACTGGTCCATTGTGGGTGTATAGACTGTGGGTGAGCCGGGGGGGGGGGGGGCGGCGTAGTGATCTGACCTTGTGCCAAGTGCTGCCATGTCAAGCCTTGTGCTCTCCTTGACCCTGAAATAGACAGGGTAGAATATGGATGGTCGAAGGGATGGTCGTGGTTTTCAGTAATATGGACATTTTGAAATGCAGAATGATTGATTTGAGAAGTATTTTTTGGCTCGGTGTATAAATTGCAGCATTTAACCTTTTAAAATCTGGACACCGCTTTGTATGTCTGCCTGTTTCCACCAATTAAAAATATATTTTCTCAAAAAACAAATTTCTTGTTTATTGCTTAACATAGCATTTATCTTATTAATGTGACATAACTATCTGGTTATTATAAAATGAGAACTCATTATTATCTCATTATAGCCAGAATCAGTATGTCTTCGTAATGAAATGCTGCCTCTTATTTATGACACACAGTGTGCTGAGGATTGGGCAGCATTGTGATACAGGCTGAGCGCTACTTCTGAACAACTCTGGGGGTCTAGGTTTAAATCCTGTCATGGTCTGTCCTGGTCTATAAGTTTTCTGTGCTAGTACTCTGGTATCCATTAGATATATGTGTTGAGTTACAAATCCATCATGTTGTTGTGCATCTTTCTCTGTCAGATACAATCTGATCTTGGCAGCATTGTGTAGAGTAAATCTGTAAGACCTAAAGACCATAGCAACATGGTCAGTGAATGATAGCTGGTCACCCCAAGTTTGTGAACAGACCTGCAAGGTGCTGGTAATAAGACAAGGATGAGCTGGGATAACAACAAGGTCCATCTTTGCCAGGCTAAGGCGGTGTTTCTTCATACAGAGCACAATATCAGTTGTAGGTGAAACTGTGTGGTCCTCTAGAGGAAACAACGGGTACCACTACTTATCACTGGAATAGCACTGATAGGAGATAACATTGATAATGATGGTAAGGCCAATTGAGGAGGTGTTTAGAAAAACGAGGAAAGAGGGGGAACCCTCATGGCTTGCCTGATACACCCTTGATATCTCTCCATGCCAGGACACACGATAGGATCTGCTCCAAGAGGTAGGACACAAGCCACTTGAGGGCAGTCCCAGTGATGCTAAGTACAGAGAGGGTGGAAAGGAGGATCTGATCGTGGACCATGTCTAAAGTAGAGAGGAAATCTAGCAGAATGCTTTTATCCAACCAGGCTTCTTCTAACTGGGCTATCCAGTGTGCCGGTGATATGATGCCCTTTAGGTCAATAGCGGGTGCAAAGATGGAATCACCCCTGGATGGGGGGGAGGCATTGCTGGGTACACCTACTTCCATCAAGGCTCGAGGGTAATTCAATGTCAAATCTTCACACTTTTGGACTTCATCTTCACAGATTTTAATGAAACTCGGCATGCTGATTTAATTATATGAGTAACCCATGGAACTGAAATTGCATGTGTCTTGGATCAAAATTAAAGGAGATTTAAGATAACAAATTTTTAACTTATTTTGCGGGGGGGTTATGATATGAATTGTGCAAAAATGGTTCCCATATTGTTTTAAAGCTTTTTTCCAACTCTACATTTTGCGTAAATACTATGCTATCCCCAAAATGAAAAATTATCTTACCATTAATTCTATTTTGTTTTAGTTAATTTTTATTTATTTTAACTGTAATTTGTATGTTTATTTCAATTAAAATTATATTTTCACTGCTAGTTCTGGCTTTAGTCTTAGTTTTCATGACCCCTAATAACCCCGTACCATTCACTGATCACTTAACTGCTATTCAACAGCATTGTATGGAATTGTGGTTTAATGCACACATCAGAGAAGTTAATGATAGCTCAGCAAATACTTAAATATGAAAGACCAAATTTTCTGGAGATGTTCATGACATTATAAGCTAGCTTTCATAACAATAGAATTGTATTTACGCAAAATATAGAGCTGGACAAGATCTTTAAAACGATATGAGAACCATTTCTGTGCAACTTCTAGTGAGGGAGATATGGCCAGTGTCACACATGTGCTCATGGGAGGCAGCTAAAGGGCTCAAAAGAAGGTAATCCCCGATCAGACCAAGGGGTGACTGAGTGCATTAATCCTTTCTCTTGTGTCCCCACAGACAAAATGTAAGAAATTCCTCCTGGCTCCCATGAATACATCACTTCTGGTTCCACTCCCCAAGAGGTCGCAGCCCAATGACCTCATTTCTGGTTTCTGTCCCAAGATCCTTCCTCTTCCTGCCGTCCAACTATATATCCTCAGTGTTTACTGAGCTGTGCAATTCTGGTTTGGACTCTTGTCTGTAAAGACCAATTTCTCAATCTTTTTTCGCATTTGCAGCCAATTCTCAAGTATATGGGAGGAAGCCCCAAATATCTTTGTGTGTTAAGGCTTGATTATTTACCACACCAATCAAAGTCATAACGCCCCCCATAAGTTCACACTTTGTTAGCTTAAATCTCCCTTAATACTGATCTAAGACACATGCAGTGTCAGTTCCATGGGTTACTCACATGACCAAATCAGCATGCCAAGTTTCGTTAAAATCAAAGATGATAAGGGCCAAAAGTGTGGCGATTTGACATGGAACTACCCAATTCAGAAGCGCCAATTGACTCTACTGATGTCACGGCAATGTTGGGGGAATCATAGTTCCATCAGAAAAACATACAAAGACATGAGGAGAAGGTGCAAATTCCACACAATGGACATTGGATAGGCTGGAAATTTCAGGATTCTGGAGACATAAACTAGCACAGTTAAACATGGTACCACCATGAAGCTCCTGTATAAAGAGCCACATATATTACATTAGTAATTGGATGGGAATGTGAGTACTGGGCTTATTGTTCTATACGAAAATGTCTCTCCCTCATATCACATTAAGTAGGTAAGATGTCTCAGTGACTTGGCAGGCACAGCAAAGTGGCTCTAGCACAAGCCAACAGTGACTCTTTATGTTATAAAGGACCTTCCACAGTGCTGTGTGCACTGCAGTAAGATATTCACATTTATTTCTACTATGTAAAGTTCTGGTATGTCTGTTGTGTATGCAAAACCCTTACATTATTGTTCAGATTGGCTATTATGCTAACCTTTCACCTTTATAGAGTTCAGATCATCTGTTGGGGCTGCTACAAGTATGTAGGCCTGTAGGTGAAACGCAAGGTTACAAGGAAAAAAATGAAGGTAGACACATTTATTCTCAGGAAGTGACAAGTGGCCGATACTGTGACAGGTCATTTGCATTGTCCTTTGAATAATTACTGACCTGGCATGGGAATTGCAGAAGGGTCAGGGTCAAGGTGACTGGAGACAGGTGGAGGGGGCTAGAGGTTCATTGGTTTGTCCTGTTGTCATCAAAAGGTAGTTTGTAATACTCCTCAAATGAAAATACACCTTCTACCTTCAATGTATTTCTTCTTTGGTTTAGTTTTCAGCTCAGCTTACCCTGTTTTGCTTATTGGACCCAATAAACTTAAACTGGATTTGAAAGGTTTGATGGATATGGATGGATATACCATAGCATATCATTTTCTAAGCCTACCTAATCCTGAGTAGGGCTGCAGAGCTCATGAACTTAACCCAGCAGGCACAGGGTGCAAGGCAGGATCACAGGGTGCCAGTCCATTGCAAGGTGAACACACACTCACATACACACACAGTTGGTGCGAATTTAGCACCACCAAACAGATGGATATTATTGAGATAATAAATAGAAGACTACAGGGAAAGAGCACTACAGATGTGATGTTTGCTCTAAGGGTGTTAATGGAAAAGTATAGAGAAGACCATATGACAGAGTGCCTAGAGAGGAGATGTGGTATTATATGAGGAAGTCAGGAGAGGCCGAGAAGTACGTAAGAGTGGTACAGGATATGTACGAGGGAAGTGTGACCGTGGTGAGGTTTGCGGTAGGAGTGATGGATGCATTCAAGGTGGAGGTGGGATTACATCAGGGATCGGCTCTGAGCCCTTTCTTATTTGCAATGGTGATGGACAGGTTGACAGACGAGATTAGACAGGAGTCCCCGTGGATTATGATGTTTGCTGATGACAATGTGATCTGTAATGAGAGTAGGGAGCAGGTTGAGGAGACCCTGGAGAGGTGGAGATATGCTGTAGAGAAGAGAGGAATGAAGGTCAGTAGGAACAAGACAGAATACATGTGTGTAAATGAGAGGAAGGTCAGTGGAATGGTGAGGATGCAGGGAGTAGAATTGGCGAAGGTGGATGAGTTTAAATACTTTGGATCAACAGTACAGAGTAATGAATGGGATTGTGGAAGAGAGGTGAAAAAGAGAGTGCAGGCAGGGTGGAATGGTTGCAGAAGAGTGTCAGGAGTGATCTATGACAGATGGGTATCAGCAACAGTGAAAGGGAAGGTCTATAGGACGGTAGTGAGACCAGCTATGTTATATGAGTTGGAAACGGTGGCACTAACCAGAAAGCAGGTGACAGAGCTGGAGGTGGCAGAGTTAAAGATGCTAAGATTTGCATTGGGTGTGACGAGGATGGACAGGATTAGAAATGAGGACATTAGAGGGTCAGCTCAGTTTGGATGGTTTGGAGACAAAGTCAGAGAGGCGAGATTACGTTGGTTTGGACATGTGCAGAGGAGAGATGCTGGGTATATTGGGAAAAGGATGTTAAAGATAGAGCTTCTAGGAAAAAGGATAAGAGGACGGCCTAAGAGGAGTTTTATGGATTTGATGAGAGAACACATGCAGGTGATGGGTGTAACAGAACACGATGCAGAGGACAGAAAGATATGGAAGAAGATGGTCCACTGTGGCAACCCCTAACGGGAGCAGCCGAAAGAAGAAGAAGAAGAAGAAGAAGAACTAGAATGCTGCAGTATCTTATTAAGTGATATTATTCCACTTAGGTATTTACAGGTGCTGGTCATAAAATTAGAATATCATGACAAAGTTGATTTATTTTAGTAATTCTATTCAAAAAGTGAAACTTGTATATTAGATTCATTCATTACACACAGACTGATGTATTTCAAATGTTTATTTCTTTTAATTTTGATGGTTATAACTGACAACTGTCACACACGTGCGAGTTGGAGGCAGTCAAAGAGCCCAAAGGTGAGTGAAACATCGCGAGACAAAGGGTTATCACGTGATGCTTACCTTAATCTCTCTTCACCTACAGAAAATTTGAAGAAAAATAAGAAGTCTCACTTCCGGGTTCAAAATGGCCGACACGACATCACGTCCAGTTCCATCAATCCATTGCTCCTGTCCAATGCTGATGACGTTGGTTCCGTTTCCCCGCCTCCAATCGTCACTTCCTGCCAACCATTTCCTGTCCCATAAAACCATCCTGCTATATAAACGCCATCTTGTCTGCAGTTGATCATTCATTTTGTACTGAAAAGTCTTATGAATCAACCTTTTCTATCATTTGTCTGGACGAGAATATACGGGGACGAACCCCAAACCTTTATTTTGCGTGGAAAATATTTTCTTGTGGAAGCATCTTATAACACAGCTAATGAAAGTCCCAAATTCAGTATCTCGAAAAATTAGAATATTGTGAAAAGGTTCAATATTGAAGACACCTGGTGCCACACTCTAATCAGCTAATTAACTCAAAACACCTACAAAAGCCTTTAAATGGTCTCTCAGTCTAGTTCTGTAGGCTACACAATCATGGGGAAGACTACTGACTTGACAGTTGTCCAAAAGATGACCATTGACACCTTGCACAAGGAGGGCAAGACACAAAAGGTCACTGCTAAAGAGGCTGGCTGTTCACAGAGCTCTTTGTCCAAGCACATTAATAGAGAGGCGAAGGGAAGGACAAGATGTGGCAGAAAAATGTACAAGTAATAGGGATAACCGCACCTTGGAAAGGATTGTGAAACAAAACCCATTCAAAACTGTGGGGGAGATTCACAAAGAGTGGACTGCAGCTGGAGTCAGTGCTTCAAGAACCACCACGCACAGATGTATGCAAGACATGGGTTTCAGCTGTCGCATTCCTTGTGTCAAGCCACTCTTGAACAAGAGACAGCATCAGAAGTGTCTCGCCTGGGCTAAAGACAAAAAGGACTGGACTGCTGCCGAGTGGTCCAAATTATGTTCTCTGATGAAAGTAAATTTTGCATTTCCTTTGGAAATCAAGGTCCCAGAGTCTGGAGGAAGAGAGGAGAGGCACAGAATCCACGTTGCTTGAGGTCCAGTGTAAAGTTTCCACAGTCAGTGATGGTTTGGGGTGCCATGCCATCTGCAGGTGTTGGTCCATTGTGTTTTCTGAGGTCCAAGGTCAACACAGCCGTCTACAAGGAAGTTTTAGAGCACTTCATGCTTCCTGCTGCTGACGAACTTTATGGAGATGCAGATTTCATTTTCCAACAGGACCTGGCACCTGCACACAGTGCCAAAGCTACCAGAACCTAGTTTAAGGACCATGGTATCCCTGTTCTTGATTGGCCAGCAAATTCGCCTGACCTTAACCCCATAGAAAATCTATGGGGTATTGTGAAGAGGAAGATGCAATACGCCAGACCCAACAATTCAGAAGAGCTGAAGGCCACTATCAGAGCAACATGGGCTCTCATAACACCTGAGCAGTGCCACAGACTGATCGACTCCATGCCATGCCACATTGCTGCAGTAATCCAGGCCAAAGGAGCCCCAACTAAATATTGAGTGCTGTACATGCTCATACTTTTAATGTTCATACCTTTCAGTTGGCCAACATTTCTAAAAATCCTTTTTTTGCATTGGTCTTAATTGATATTCTAATTTTCAGAGATACTGAATTTGGGACTTTCATTAGTTGTCAGTTATTATCATCAAAATTAAAAGAAATAAACATTTGAAATACATCAGTCTGTGTGTAATGAATGAAACTAATATACAAGTTTCACTTTTTGAATGGAATTACTGAATTAAATCAACTTTATCATGATATTCTAATTTTATGACCAGCACCTGTATATATAATTTGAACATGCATGTTATGAAAGGAAGTATACAAGGTACAGACTGACTGAGGTCTAAGTGATTTATTAAATTAATGGAAGCTGCATTTTCATGCCAGACTTTGAAGATGTGGCTGTATAATATTAACACACTGTGTTATCTTTGCTTTGAGACACTGATGCTACAATTTGCTATGAAAAGTGTCAGTGTGAAAGGGAAATGCTCAATGTGCCAATACTAGGTTTTCACCCACTTTGGCACTTTTTCACATTTTCTGATGTTACACAACATTGTTATACAACATGGCATCACTGTGGATTTCATTTGAGTCTTCTGACACTGATCAACAGAAAAAGACTCTTTAAAGTTAAAATGAAAATGGATCACTGCAAGGTGTTCTAAATTAATTACAGATATATAAACAATCACATAAATACTCATCCCCTTTAATACGACCCCTCTAAATCATCACTGGTGCAGCCAATTGGTGTTAAAAGTCACAGAGTGAGTTCAATGGAGAGCAGCTGTCTGGGGATTTAGCTGATTGTCATCTAAATGCTCTTATGTGGAAAGGCCAACTTGTGGTGAGTCAGTATGGTGACAGAATGAAGACAAAAGAACAGACCAGGCAACTCCATGAAAAGGTTATTAAAAATCACAAGTCGAGGATGGAGACAAGAGGATATCCAAATCTCAGAATATCCAGTTAATTCAACCAATCAGAGATGGAAAGGAGAGTGGCAGAGCTGTAAATGCATCCACAAAAAATGAGTGAATGTACAAGTAGAAGACAAGTGAAGGAGGCCACCAAGAGCCCTGTGAGAAGTGTAAGGAGCTACAAGCTACAGTAGCTGAGAATGGGGAGACAGTGCAGACAACACTGATGCCCAGTGTGCTTTGCCAGTCATAGCTCTATTGAGAAGTATTCAGCTGCAGTCAGGGCAGTTTGAGGCCTCCGACAGATTGGAGCACTTCAGTGACTATGAGGCCCGGAACCTGTTTATATTCATGTGAGAAAAACCTTGTGTTTAACTGTACAATTAAATCATTTACTAATTGGATTCAGTAGACATTTTTAATGTGATGTGTTGCTTTACTGAGAAAATGGATTCAGTTTATTTTTTTTAACACAAAAAGCTTATGTTGACTTCTGAAAACATATATATTGTGAGACTTTTGAACTCTCTGAGACCCTCTGCAACAGAACGATACGCAGAATTGCGATTGCCTCTTTTGAGATCCCCCCAATGAGACGACACATAGAAGTGCAACTTCCACGTCTGTTGAGGTTTAGTTGTCCGTTGTCGAGGCAACTGGAGATTTGCAGCGCCACACAAACAATTACAAGCTGACCTCTGGCACCCGCAAAGCGCCAGTCGCCCGATGGATGATTCAGGGAACATCATAATTAGGCCACTGACCTGGCCGCCGATCCTACCTGTTTGCTGTGTCTGTGTATGGCAGAATGGTAGATCCTGCTACCATAAATAATCTTGCAGTTCCTGTTTCGAGCTAAATAAAGCCAGTTTTGCTAAAGTACTGAGACTCAGCCACCTCTTTGGGGTGCAAGACACCGACTCATGTGGCACAATATACTGCATATAAGACCAATAACAAAAAACACATACATTCTGTGGTTTTGTTTCGGATACAGAACTGTCAGACCTCGATAGTTTAGAAGTTTAATAAATGCTGAATACACAGGCCTCAAAACTATCGAATCCACTGGTTTGAGAGTAGGAGCTAAAAAGAATGTAAATCGACATGAGGGGCGTGTAATGTATGCATTATTACTGGTTTCTGGGATGCTGCTGACAGGGGTGTCAGGGAACTTAGAATGTCTCAGGGCACTGAATCTGCCCGAGGCTTCAGACTGTCTCACCTGCAGCTGGACTCTATTGGCTTTATTGGAGAATGGCAAAGAGAATACCACTGTTAATGAAAAATGTACGTGACACCTCGGCAGAAGGCACATGGAAAAAGGTTTATGGTCTAATGAGACGAAAAATGAACTTGTTGACTATTAGATTAAACGCTGTGTTTGAAACTGGCACATTATCAGTAGCACACCATCCCCACTGTGAAGCATAGTGGTGGTAGCATTATGCTCTGGGGAGGCTCTTCTACAACAAGCGCTGCATGGCTTGTGAGGTTAGAAGGTTAAATGAATGCAACAAAAGACTGGGAAATCCTAGGTGGATGTGTAATGTGTATGTTGTTCTACCATACTGACTCACAACAAGCTGTCTTTTCCATATACAGACACATTTACTGTATACTTCAATCAATTGAAATCCAGACACTAGTTCTGGGACTTCTAAAGCCAGTGATGATTTAAGGGTCTGAAAGGGGTCTGAATACTTATGCCAGCAATTATTTTGTGATATATATTTGTGACTAATTTAGACTCGTTTTCACTTTGACATTAAAGAGTCTATTTCTGTTGATAAATGTCAAAAAAGCCAAGTGAAATCCACTGTGATAACAATAAAATGTCAGACCTTTCATAGGGAAGCGACTACTTGTACTGGCACTGTATGTAACATGCAATAGGGGGACACTTTAAATAATGAAAATAAAAAAGTATCTACACTCCCCACTTCGTGTTGCTTTTCTTACTAGGTTCCTGTTTTTAAATCACACAAGTCCATGGAAATGACAGCTCAGTTAGAGAATTGAATTCAATCAAAGTCTAAGTATTCTGCAGTGCTGCTGTTTTAATAACATTCATTTCTGGTGTTGTCTGTACAGCTTATGATCACAGGGTCAATACTTTATTTTCTGTTTGATTTGCTTGTTGAGTGACTCCTATGTAGTCGGAAATGTATACTGGTCTCTCAGGCATTCATTAATCTAACTATGTGTAATGTGGTGTATTTCAATTAGTGAATTTCTATTTATCGATTAAAAAGGGCCTTCTATCTATCTATCTATCTATCTATCTATCTATCTTATAGATTTGCATGTTCTTTGATAACTCACTGCATTTATTTCCTCTCTTAATAAGCTGGTTAAGTTTGCAGGTGATACCAAGATAGGTGGATTAGCAGATAATTTGGAATCTGTTATATCATTACAGAAGGACTTGGATAGCACAATGACACTAGCCCCGTCTCAAGTTCAAATAATAATTAATTTTTTTTCGCATAACTTCACACAGGTTATTCTCAAGCACAATTCACTTTTCTTTCTCTTTCTTCCTCTCCTTTCACTCCCTTATGTGACCTTTGTCCTTCACCTCTTAAATCTGACTCCCTGTATGAATGTGAGGTAACTCCTTTTCATACTTCTGGTGCCGGGGAATCTCTCCCAAGTTAGGCAGAAGCTCCCCACAATAGCAAGAGCTTCTTTTGGCAGCACCCTCAAGGGGCACCCAGGGACCCCGACAGGATTACCTTTTGAGACTACAGGTTCAATGATGAGTTGTCCAAATTGGGAGCTGATGGGAGAAGCACTCCAAACTCTCATGTGGAGGGATAGTCCATCCACTACACCCCAACTGGATAGCAATTATTAACCATCCCAACCAGGATGCTTCTTCTATTACACTGTCTATCGATTATGGCCTCCTGGCTGGGTAAGTCAACACTCTCCAGCCCAGTCAGGACACCAGTCCTTCCACGTCACCTATCTATCTATCTATCTATCTATCTATCTATCTATCTATCTATCTATCTATCTATCTATCTATCTATCTGACTAACTGTCTGTCTGTCTGTCTGTCTGTAAAATATTTAGCACCTTATAACTCTTGTCCTTCATTCAGCACCTATCACACTTTCTCCTTTTCAGTCGCTCTCTAAAGCTTTTAAGAGTAATACAACACAAATGGTGACAATGGTACATCAGAAAGTCGCCTCCATTTTATGTAGTTAACTAGCTGTATGTGGCCTTCAGGACAAAAAACAACCTGAAAATTCCTGAGCAGTTTTACTATATTGGTGAGCTTGCAGAGGCGTCAGCTAAGTGGGTTGGGACAGGTCGTATTTTATCCGAGAAGGACATGTAATCAAGTGCAGCTGTGGCACAAATTAAGCTGGACAGGCTGGAACCTGTCTGAGGCAAATGTATGGTCGCTCACATTGTGAATGTACAACTTGCATGTACTACAAAGCTGTGTTTGTCTGCTTAGGTTGAATGAAAAGTGAGGTGCATACAAGCGTCAAAAAATTAAAAAAGTGCAAGTCGGTCTTGTATGAGCTTCTACATCTTCCGTAGAATTCCCAACAACTGCTGTGGCTGTGGTTGAGCATGAGCAGAGCAGACTGCTCCATACCCATACAGGTCTTTCGTGTTTATATGTTTAATGAACATAATTCACAGTTCTTATCAGGAATTGCAGTGTTGAAGCTTTGAGCTGCACAAGCATTCCTGGCAATACGAATATAAGAGTTGTTGGCTTTTCATTCTTTAATTTATTCATTCATCTCAATGATTTGGTGGACTACTTGATGCATGGTTTCTAGCCAGAGTTGCACACATCTTTCCATTTTATTTCCTTCATTATTAAATGATGCACCCATCGGTTTTCCTTTTTCTGCATCCCAGATGTCCTTCACCGTCACTCGGCTGTTGCCATTAAGCTCGATGAGTGGACATTTCAGATGGCCCCTTAATGGTATTATCTTTGATTAGGATGCTCAATCTGCCCTAAAACGTATGTCTGCTACTAGCGCCGTTTGTCCCCATTTGCACACTAGCAAATTACATTAAGCATGCACTAATATATTTTAAGGCCAGTAATCTTCGTTTGAAATGGATAGCTTAAAATGAACGTGGGCAGAAATATTGTGCAGATTCATATCCATAACAAAGGCTATTAAAATGTAATTTGTCAGTGAAACAATCACTGGACATGTTTATTAAAGTAATCTGTTTGATGTGGTTTTAATCATACTAATTTAGATGCTAAGTCTGCTGCAAATGCAGTCTTAGAAAATAACAATATTCATATATTCATACTTTTTCTCAAGTAGGCAGTTACTCGTTAGAAAAACTGGGCTCCTTGGTCGCCAAGAAAGCTGCATGTACGTCATATTTATAAAGGGACTACCAATGAAGGAGAAAATGGGATGAAATGAGATGAAATTAGGGTGATACGACATCCCGAATTTATACAGCACATCCTATTCCCTCAAAAGTGCCCTTGATGTGGGAACAGGCAGTGAGCAAGTGTTCGGTGTACTATTTTGTATTCTCTTTATATTTCTCTATAGTGATAAACCATGCATTAGAAAACCTTTACTGTATCCAAGAGTTAATTTCCCCTCTAATTGTTCAGTTAGTAGATAATCTAAAATTGTCTGCTTTGCTTGCTACACTATCAGTCAGAACGGGTCACAAAAGAAATTTCAGGTCGGCTAACTTGATAACTTATCAACCATAACACCTTAACATCAAGCTGGGACTTGCAAAGGCCAAATGACATATTCTACCTGAATCTCAGCCCCAGGCCACGAGTAGAACATTGATTGGTAGAAGGTTCGAGAGCATAGGTTGTACATGAGAGGAGATGACAGAACCATAGAAACAGTCAACTGTGGTTCATCCTTAGGTGACCACTGGTGTTGATCATTGAGATTCATCAGAGCATTTTCACAGTGAATTTTCCTAAGTTGGCTGATGAGTTGGCTGAGAGTGGAAAAAGTGCTCCCAGATGTTAGATTCACGGAGATCTGATAACTGGTATCGATGTAATTTTATTTGTGTATTCAAATTTTTACTATTTACATTTCCATCATCTTTTTGTGTCATGGGAGCTGTGATGGATGGCTAGGGCTCATGCCCAGTAGGGATGCCTGAAAGATAGAAGGACCAGGAGAGGAGCAGTACCTCCCCTAGAACACAAGAAGGCAGACACCCTGGTGGGTGTTGGGGCCACGGAAACAGAGCTTGTAAGTTCAACCTTGTGGGGACCCATGGCCACCAACCAGGGGGCACCTGGATGGCACTCTCTGTCCTTTTCTTCCTCTCTTTTTCTTTCTTTTCTCTTGCCACTTCCACTCCTTTTCTCGCAAGCTCCGTTCTCTGCCTCCCGACTCTGGCTCCTCTAATGGAGTGAGGCGGCCCCTTTTATAATGCGCTGGATGTGCTCCACATGCTCTCTGATGATCTTCCGGCAAGCACTTCCTGGTGTGGCAAAAGTGCTGCATGGGAACCCGGAAGCATTGTGGGTGTACTTGGTTCCTGTTCCAGGAAGTGCAGCACTGCAAGGCTCTATAATCATCCGGGTGCCCCCGGCGGTGGCCTGATCCCGTGGCCCCGATGCTGACCAGGGTGGCTGCCCTCTTGTGTCCCCGGGGAGGTGTTGTCCCTCTCACGATCCTCCCACCTGCCAGGCGTCCGCCACAAAGCCCATTCAAAGTCACCTTCTCTCAAAAACACAGCCCACTGCTTTGTGTGGAAGCAATAGTCCTTGTAAATTAAAGGCTTAATACCACATTTTATAATAGTTATTTCAGTACGTCATGTCGGTTGGGACCTGGGTTCGCTTCCCAGGACCTCCCTGCGTGGAGTTTGCATGTTCTCCCCGTGTCTGCGTGGGTTTCTTCTGGGTGATCCGGTTTCCTCCCACAGTCCAAAGACATGCAGGTTAGGTGCATTGGTGATCCTAAATTGTTCATAGTATGTGCTTGGTGTGTGGGTGTGTGTGTGCCCTTCAGTGGGCTGGCACCTTGCCCGGGGTTTGTTTCCTGCCTTGCGCCCCGTGTTGGCTGGGATTGGCTCCAGCAGATCCCCGTGACCCTGTAGTTAGGATATAACAGGTTGTCTGTTGCACAGCACATTGTTTAATGCTGCTACCTTACAGAAGCAATGTCCTGGATTCAAAACCCATGAAAGGTTGTTGTCTGTGTGGCATCTGCGGATTTCCTTGAGGTACTTTGATTTTTTTCTCCTTTTTTCCCCAAAGACACACCTGTTAGGTTAAATAGCTGACTCTACATTGTGGTTGTGTGCATCAATGGGCTCAGAGATGGAACTGGTGACCCGTCCAGAGCTGGCTGCTGCCTTGCTCCTGATGCTGCGGAAATAGGCCCCAGTCCCTTGTGACTCCAAACTGGATCAACTGGGACATCTCTTATACTATGTTACACATGGATTCCAACAGGAACCCCACCATCTCGCCAACTGGAGTTGTTACTTTCCAGTCCTCCCTGACCAACTGACCATAGTTTGTAATTAGGCCTGGACATTAAGAATTCTCTGCTGCTATACATAACTCTTCTTTAGTTTTTACCTTCTTTTTGTAATTATTTTTACCTATCAATATTGTAAAGCTCTTGCAGTATGAGCTACTTTCAAGCATGAAAATGGGCTCAATAAATAAATGTTGTTGTTGTTACAACAACTGCAGAGTCCTGGGTTCAAATCCTAGTTTAGCTGCTGTCTGTGTGGAGTTTTCATGTTTTCTCTAAGTTGTTTGGGTTTTCTTTCAAAAATGTGCAAATTATCTTAACTGTCCATTCTTATTTGCTCCCATATATACAGTACTTTACATTTGAGTAATGCAAAAAAAAATGTAATGTAATTGATCACGTTTCATAAATGAAGAAAAAATATAAATAAGAATGGCATTCTGAATTACTTAGTGCTGTTGCCTGGGTCAGAATTTGTTTCCTGTCTTATTGCAAATCCTGTTGGCAGAGAAAGCAACCCTAAAATAGATAAACAGATTAAAAATTAAATGGAATTTTTAGTTCACTTTGAAAAATGGGAGAATTCTACTTAATAAGTATTGCAGAAGTAATTGAAAGAGCTTAAAGAGGGTAAGAGTGGGACCACTGCACCACCATAGCGCCACAAGTCAGAAGTAAGTTGTAAGAATGCCTGCAGAAGGAGGACTCTGGAGCTGTCATTTATAATACATTTTAAGATAATTTGAAGTGAATTTGCTCTTGTAGAGCTCCTTTCACCCCCATATAAAAAGCTGAAGCTGGTTATGAAGACAGAGGGTTTCCTATGCTGTTCTTCACATGGACACATTAGGTTCGATTATGTTACAAAATGTGCGGTTCAGACCTGTTATTGTGTCACTTATTTCCATTGTACAATGCCCTTGATATATCTTGAAGCACAAGGCCAAATTTGGGTTTTATTTTTCACTTAAAGGATTAAGCATTTACTGCCAGTAACATTTGGCACGTTGCATTCATAACAAATGACGTTCTTATATAAATGAATGCTCACTTGATGTTGAATTATTTAGCCTCGCATGGCCTAGTGGTCATTGAGTCTGGCTGTATAGAACAGAAGGCCATTTCAGTCCTGATGTGTTGTTTACCATGTGGCATGTGAGAGTGACGTCATCAACCGCCTGTGGACACATGGGAATACAGTGTACGGACCACCTGGGATATCCGCATCGGTTCAATGAAAGGTGTCATTTCGCTGAGTACTGGAGGAGAGTCAATGTCATGATCTGTTTTAGAAGTTATTTTTTTTCTTGCTTCACTTTTTGAATCTTTCTTTTTTTCTGTTTTGGGTTTTGTTATCCATAGTATTTATTTCTATCATTAGTTTTCTTGATTTTTTTTTTTTACTTTCTCGTTTACAAAGCATAGGGAAAGTATTGTAATCGTCCAAAGATTCAATGTCGAGATTTTGATGAATCTCGACGTTTTAGACCTCCCTGAGTCGATTTAATTTCTCGTAGGGACAGTATTGTAATTGTCCAAAAATTCAACCTCAAGATTTTGATAAATCTTGAAGTTTTAAACCTCTCTGAGTCCAAAAATACCATTTTTGGAATTATGTCTGTGTGTGTGTGTTTGTACACGCGATAACTTGAGTACACTTTCACTTAGGTCAACCATACAAGTATTAGATACAAAACATAGATTTTTATCAACTTTTATGCTATTTCCATTAACTGGAAGTGGTATTTTAACTTTTATTCATGCAGCTACAGAGTCTGATTTATTCAACTTTAACTTTATAATAATTGTTCAGTATATTATTAATTTGATTTGATTTGTTGTTGATGGTTCTTTAATGTACATAAAATAAAAATGTAATCATTGGCTTGCGGTTTACTGCTTAAATATCCATCCCCATATCTGAGTATATGAGAAAGTCTAGGGGAGAGCACTCCCGATTTTTATTTTATTTTGTGGAAGATATAGTAGGATAGACTTTTAGTTAAAGAATCTAGGCTTGGTTGTTGGTGTTGTTTCATCTTCTGAACAGGCAATGACAGGTGGGATATGTTTGTCTTTTGTTCAGGGTTGCAGGGCTGGCTAGCCACTTCATACGATTATGCCTTTGGAAAATAAGACACGAAAAAGTACGAAACGGATGTGTTGTGTGGCCTTGTGTTTTAAATTATACTGTGTTTAAAAGAAGACACTGTAACTAAGTACAGAGAGCTCTTTAAAGGCAAGACTAAAGGATTGCAGTCTGTCAGCAATTTGTAGTCTGGATGGGGCAAGCTGAATGTGTGTGAGCTGGCTTAGTGGAGCTAAATTCTGGAGTGGCAGCAATTAGAAAGGTGGCTTCAATTATGGGACGCACTCTGGACCCCCAGAGGTAATGGTGCAGGAGAGAATGAGTGCCATTGTGAACAATGCTGTACTTCCTCTCCATGACACACTAACATTTAGGACTTTTGTGTTTGTGTATGTGTGTCAAGAAATGCTATTGGGGATCCTTCATACCAATGGCAACTTTATAATGCCTCACTGAGTGCGTTTACATACACACACACGTAACTGAATTAAGATGAATAACCAGGTTATGGCAGAAAGCTGGTTTCTTACTAATCACATGTACATGGGCAAGTAATCTTCTGGAGCTCTCCTTTGGCAAAACTCTTGTATGTCATTAAACTGGGCAAAAATAGAGTTTAACGTCACCATCGATCACCGTGAATCTGAAAATAAGCATGACGGCCTGTGATCTTCTTCTTGTGCTTTATAAATACGTTTAGTCAAACTGACACTTTATTTAGAGGTTTATGTTACCAGAATGCACACAACACACTCTTTTCTGCTTGGCTGTGTAATTGAGACCTGCGAAAGAACCCATATGTGTGCTTCTCATCTTTCAGCTAGTGCTGCTGGAATAATGACAATGCAGGTATTTTTAATTCAATAAAATAAGTATTGCATTAGGTTACTTTAAAATGAAATCGGACTATGTACCATGCATTACTTTAACGTATTACTGTACTGTTCCTGAGATAGTGTTGCTGAGTTTAGCACTGACTGTATAGTCAGCTCATCAACATAAATGTGGAGATTTCTGAAACTGAAACACAGATTATTTCAAGGGCATGAGCATTAGAACAATCTAGACGAGAACAGGCCATTCAGCCCAATAAACCTTCCCAGTCCTATCCACTTATTTCTTCTATAAAAACATCAAGTTGAGTTTTGAAAGTCCCTAACGTCTTACTGTCTACCACACTACTTGGTAGCTTATTCCAATTGTCTATCGTTCTTCGTGTAAAGAAAAACTTCCTAATGTTTGTGC
>JANRMT010062811.1:8700561-8736950 GCA_026402145.1 Polypterus bichir lapradei | reverse complement strand
TATATATATATATATATATATATATATATATATATATATATATATGATATTTAGACAATATGTAGTCAAGCATCAAGGATTTTAATTTATGATCTGACAAAAGGAGTTTTATGTACCTGTCTCAGCTAGTTCAGCACTACATTTTGAATCATCTACAATGGCTTAATGACACAAGCCATCAGAGAGATGTAGTGGTCCAGTGACAAGTCCAAAGCCTGCACCAGGAGTTGCTCTGCATACTCTGTCAGATATACATATGACTAGTAATGGGCATTGTTGACAAAAACGAGATGATTGCAGCCATGATAATGAGCACAAAATGGTGGCATCTATGACAAACAGGCTATCGAAAATGGGGCAGTGTTGACATCTCCAGATTAATAAAAATATAAACAAACAGTAAAACAAGGTCAAATATTCCAAAAAATGAAATTAACTGGACTTTAGGGATCCAAAACGCATATCCTTTTTAAATGTAATCATATAAATGCATTGTTTAGTGTGTGGTTTAGAAAAACTCCATGAACAGCTAAGAGTTCACCTGTCATTATGGCTGTCCTGCTAGGACATGCTATGCCCCTGTGTTAAACACTTGTTCTATTAACTGCTTTAATGTGGGGGGTTAAAACAACCTAGAGAAGTTAATAGAACATGAAGAATGCCCTGCTTTGCTTTAACAGAAAATCCCAGGCAGTCATCAGTGGAAATGCTGTATGTTGATTCCTTCAGTAAGGTTCTGATACAAAAAGTGTGGACAGCTACTGTTGAAGGACAAAAAAAACAACTTCTAACAAAGTAGCAATGTACCGTGTTCAACAGAGAGGACCTATTTATCAATAATGCAAGAACACATTTATGTTGACCAGTGTTAATTGAAGGCTTTCTTAATTTCATATTTTGTTGTCTTTGGTTGCTACAAGGGCACTGCGGGATCAATAACCCATCTGTCCATTTTCTATACCTACATAATCAATTTTAATTTATTGCTGTATAGTGCTTCTAAGACAGACTGGGTCAAAGTGTTACACAGGATATGAAAAAAAATAGTCATTCAAAATGTAATAAGAGTTACAGCCTCCAAAGGTCATGACATTGATGTGGTGGGTGAGTTTATGCCTCCCAAGGATCCTAAGATTTATGTTTGTTCAAGTCTTTCAGGGTTAACTCTGGCAAAAAGGTTTAAGAGGAGTTTCAGGTGACAGAAATGGACTTGTGGACAGGGATCTCAGGACTCAACCCTGGAGTCAGATCTGGGGGTGTCTTCATGATGGGCTGCTTGGTTATGTTAGTTTATTTATCACAATATGTGGAGCACAAGTCAAGGCAGGTTAGGCTTAAATTCTATAATGTGCTAGTGAGGCCTCACCTGGAGTACTGTGTGCAGTTTTGGCCGCCATATCACAAAAAAGCCATGGCAGGGCTAGAGAGTATCCAGAGAAGAGCAACTAGAATGATTCTGGGACTGAGAGGTGTGAGCTATGAGGTGGATTAAAGGAGCTGATCCTTTGAGCAAATGGAGGTTAAGAGAGGTCATGACTTAATTATTTAAAACCAGTAACGGCGCACTACACAATAACGTGCAGTGAATACACTTGACTTGAGCGTTCCTAGTTTGCATCTTCTTTCTCTGTACGTTTAGCATTTGTTTGCTCAGAGGTTGATGCACTTGCTGCTTCCTGAGCGGCTCGTCTTTTCTCCACCGTAACGGCCCACTTCTTCTCTTCTTTTGTCGGCATCTTTTCGTGTTAAAACTGATTAAGTCAGTGTTTGTGTTGCAATTATTTAGTACGTTTTCCTGAATTTTTCACTTAAGCTAGCACTTAAGTCTTCCATCTGCCTAAAGAATGATTTAAGATATGAAGAGGTAAGGGAAGTGATGGTGAAGGTGGTAGGGATGAGAACGGTGCCCGTACGCATGAGCCACATAGCCGCCCTGCTGGCTACTGCCGAGAGTTGATTTTACAATAAAATAAAATAAAAATAAAAAGAGGAATAACCTTGGAGGTCAATCATCACTCCGAAAACGGATAGTAGAGGCCGCGTAGTATATGTGTACCAAATTTCTGGTCAATAGTTCAAACGGTTTGCAAGCTATAGGTGATTTAAAACCCTGGACAGCCACAGTAGCGTATTCTATAAGAAGAATGCGAAAGGAGTTAGTACAAAATATGCAAGATGTGACTGGTATCTAGTCACACTTATATGTAATCTAACCTAAACACAGTTAAAATATCCAGCTATGCCAACCAATCAGTCAAGGAACTCTTGAAATTTGAAGATAATAGCACACAGGTGAGTAGGCAGTGAGTAAACACACAATGAAAGACATGGAAGCAATTTCAATAGAAACAAAAGTAACTTGCATTACACAAGAAAATATAAAATACACTAAGAAGATAAAAGTAATTAAGAGTCTAAAAACATCAGGAGCTAAATTTAAAATGAGATCACACAGTCCACACTCTAAAAGTCAGTTAAAACAAAACAATGGAGGACACAACCTTTGGTGGTGCAAAGTCCAAGTTGGGGGCTGTGCTACCAGAACAATTCATCTTCAGATTGTCCCACTGAAACACTCTGTTTGCCAAATTCTTGTCACACTGTCTTCCCACTCTCGCTGTACTCAATGCCTCTCTGGTGAAAGTGTCCCTTTCTCCCTGGAGGTAGGTGTCACCATCTGTGTGTCTTGCATCCTGTCAGAAATGTACCCTCGTCCTGCGTTCATTGCTAGTCATCTTGACAGCGGTCTCGGTAGACCATCTCTCCTACAATGTCTGCCCTCTCACACCATTTTCTGGTCTTACTCCATCACTTCTGATTGCACTTCATCAGAATGCCACCCACTGCCAAGAAGTATATATCTGCTTCCGTCTCTGCCTGAGTCAACATGACGATCAATTAAACGACAATACATCCAATTTCCTTATGTTATCAATAGTGTAAACACATTTTCATTGGTTAAAAAAAGAGCGTTGTTGTCAGATATCAAGAAGTACGTTTTTTACTGTATGCTGATTAGAAACCAATGTCCCCAAAACATGTTAATTTTCAAAGGAAGCAGGTAGTCCTGCATCACAGTATTGTACAGTATGTAGATGAGATGCCAATCAAGGCAGTCTGATTTTCAAAGCAGATGACTTTTCCAGACAGGTAAATATCTATGTTCTGTAGACAGCCAACACAATAAACTGTAACAGTATTAATCAGGAAATTTGCCTTTTCACTTATCATCGCTTTTTACATTTATCATTTACCTGTTTTTTTGCCTTTTTTGGATGGACAAACTTTTTGGGCTGAATGGCCTGCTCTCGTCTCAATTTTTCTAACAGTCTAATGTTTTATCGTTCAGACATGTAGTCCGAAACTGTATGAGTGGCTTTGTGTTTTATAGACCTTTTGTGCAATGTTAACAAGAATCTCTCACCTCATTCAGTGGAGAAGTAACTGGGCTAAGAAGTGAATGTCTGAAGAAAAGAGGAGATTGTTATACCAATTAATTTTGCCCCCCCCCTTTAAATGATGATTTTTCATATATTACTTACCTTATTTAGTCTGTAATGATTACCGGGAACAATTTTTAATCTCTTGCATTAATATAGAAGTAACTGTGCTACCCATCTACGATGGGTTGAAATCAAAGCAGACCACTGCGTTAATGTTATTCAGTGTAATGTGTCCATCCCATTGCTATGTCTCTGTTATATACCGTTTGGAACAGGATTCGTAAAAGCAGTGCCAATGATTCTGATGTGCCATCTGTTGGATAGTAAAGACAAAGCCACTGGGCAGACACAGAGACAGACAGACAGACACGTAACCTTTTATTAGGGTGGATGGAGATAAAAGGCTTTCTGATCAAATCAAAGTCTATGGTGACCAATGTTGGACAATGAACACAATATCAAAATGTCCATCAACAAATCTCATGTCACCTAATTCACGTGTAAAGTCATCTAGTCGTTTGCTCCCAATGTCCAAAACACATGTAATTTATCTAAAATATTATTAAATAAGTAATTTCCAGAACATGAACTGTCGTGAACTAAAATGGATAATAATAATAATATTTTCACTTGCTTTTCTCATAGTGAATTTTGCACTATTAATGTCACGTGAAATGCAGTGTCAGCCAATGAATAAGCTGATACAGGGCTGGACTCCTGACCAATGAATGAGGGGGTTGGGGGGGCAGCAGGATGTGATGGTGAGGTCTGGTTTAGGTCGCTAGGGCATTTTCTGGTGGTACAATTATATAATTATATTCAAAGACTGCGGTGATGTGTGTGGGGGGGATGAGCCTATCCCAGCAAGTATAGTGCACAAGGCAGGAACAAATCCCTGGACATTTTGCCAGGCCATTGCAGGGCAAATCCACACATACATACACACACACACACACACACTCACTAGGATCAATTTAGTGTCATCAAACCACCAATTCAGCCATTTTTTAATTTTTGGGAGGAAACCCACTTAGACACAGGGAGAACATGCAGACTCCACATAGGAAGAACCTTGGTCTCCTTAGTGCGAGGCAGCAGCACTACCACTGCACCCCTGTGCTCCACCCCGTTTTCTAGAAGTGATTCATTTAACAATATTTTAACAAAAATACATGTGTTTGGGACGTTGTGAGCACACAACTGGATAACTTGACATGTGGATTATGTAACTCAAGTAACCTGAGATTTTTTCATGGACTTTTTGATATTGTTTGGTGTTGTCCCAAGTTGGTCACCATAGACGTCTATTCTATCAGAAACTTTTTTGTTAATCTTCATTCTGTATGAAAGTATGATTGTTCTCAGCCATCGCTATAAACTAGGTGGGGGGTAAGAAACATAAAAAATCACTTTTGGATGAAGTATTCCTTTAATGAGGTCCTGGCAGAGCATCAGATGTCCCAGTAATAACAAGGACTGTGATTTATAACAGGACCTTTAATAATCTGATTCTGCTGTGAGTAAAGTGATTAAGAAATTTACCTTCATACTACAAGAATGTGCCTTCAGATCTGCCAACCGGATCAGCACACTACATGAGCCTAAGGCAGTCACTTAACTCACTTGTGCAGTTTAGTGCTATTTTAACAGTGTGTCTCGTTGGGATTTCTACTGTACAAGTAAAGTAAATCTGTTTGACACAATCTCCACCATAAAAGACACCATATCAAATAAGGATTAAGTTGTGAATATCTTATAAAGGGGAACCATCACATTTTTCTATCTTTTAATAGCTCAAAGTACTCTTACATAAGGAGAGCTCTGGAAAAATTGTGGTGTGAAATGATAAAGCTGTTTTCATACACACATCGCTAGACTGGACTGTTGAGATACCTGGTCTAATAACGACATTACGGAAGAACTCAAAATCTCTAGAATCAATATGGTGAGCTGGCCATGCACAGTGAGAACTTCTCAAGGAACACTTTAAACCTGAGACTACAAATTTAACAGCAGGTCAGGTCACTTGCAGAAATTCTCAGATGAGTTTGCACTTCTGGGGTGCGTTGATAAAGGGGATGATACAGAAGAGAGGAGTCCAGTAGAGAACTTGCAAAGAGAATTGTCTGCATCTTAACATCAGCAAAACCAAGAGACTGGTTAGACTTTTGCCACACCAAAGAGCCTCTATGTCTGGTTACTATTCAGGGAGTGGATGTTGAGGTGGTAGTACATGGGGGTCCACATCAATGACAGGCTGGACTAATCTCAGAAAACAGAAGAGCTATAAAAGAAAGGGCAGAGCAGACTCTTCCTCTTTAGGAGACTGTGTTCCTTTAATGTGGGAAGTGACATTTGTCACATCTTCTACAAATCTTTGAAGGCCAGTGTGATTTTCTATGTTGTGGTGTGCTGGGCTATTAACATCACTTCAAGAGAGGACCACTGAATCAACAAGCTAATTAAAAAAGCAGGCTCAGTTATGGGACCCACTCTAGACCTCCTGGAGGTGGTAACAAAGGAGAAGATTAAAACAAAATTGAGTGTCATTATGAACAATGCTGCACATCCTCTCTCTGACACACCAATAATTGAGGATGTTCAGCCATCAAATCATTCGGCAGAAGTGTGTCAAGAAACACTACGGGGGCTCCTTTATAATAACAGCAATACGTCTGCATAATGAACACCTCACTGTGACTGGGACTGTCAAGTTAGAAATTTTCTTTCTTTTCAGTTTTCTTATTTGTTCAGACCAAAGTGTGTGTATATATTTATTGTTTTACTTACTTATCTAACTGTATATGTATTTATTTATTTAAAGAGGTTCTGTAAAAAGCCAAATTTCCCCCTGAAGCTAAGGATCTGCACTGGTATCCAGAAGGTTGCCTGTTCAATTCCCCATTACTGCCAAAAGAGATCCTACTCTACTGTGCCCTTGAGCAAGACCCTTAACCTGCAATTGTTCCAGGGGTGCTGTACAATGGCTGACCCTGCACGATGACCCAAAGGGGTATGCGAAAACTAACAAATTCTTAATACAAGAAATTGTATAAGGCAAAATAAAGAACAAAAAATAAATAAATAAATAAATAAATAAAGTTCTAACGAATATCATGCTAAAATGCTAATCCATAGCAAAATTAACCTAATAATTTAAATCTTCATATTCAAAAATATTAAACAAAAAAAGAGGGTTCTTCTTGTTTTGTGTCTTTGGTGTATATTTTTGATTTATTTCTATGTCTTACTATTTCTTTTGCTTATGATTCACAGTATTCCTTACATTTTGTGCGTCTGTATAGAAGCCTATGTCATGTTCCATGTGTTTTGTGGGTGGTTCCCCAAAAGGCAGGGCCTCCTGCCAATCACCTGCTCTCCATCCTGTGTGGAGGATGGCCGGCCGTTTATCCTGGCCAATACTCCCAAGCCGCCAGGTGAAGCCCTCCTTGCAGTATGGAGGTCCCCAGAAGACCAGCAGGGCATCATGGATAATGTAGTTTTTATGCGCAGCCCTGCTGGATGCTGTGGTGGCCACTAGGGGATGCTGCAGGGAGGACCGAGGACTCATTTGTGCCCTATGACCCGGAAGTTCGTCATAGGAAGAGTGACGGGCTTCCGGGATGAAGAACAGAACTTATACCTGACCCGGAAGTGATTGAGAGTCACATGGACTGGGGATGGAGAACACTTCCGGGTCAGGAGATATAAAAGGACTGTGGGAGCTCCCAGACGGCGAGCTGGGTGGAAGGGTGGCAATGCGTCTGGGAGCTGGAGGATTGGTTTATTGTGATTAGTGTTTGTGATTTATGAGTATAGTGGTGGAGAGTGTGCTTTGTACACTGTGGAATATTAATAAAGTCAAGTATTGGACTTTTACCTGGTGTCTGGAGTCGTGGACAAGGGTTCAAGGGAGCGAGAGTGCCCCCTATCTACCACACCTATAAATCTGCAGGGTCTCCCACAGTTCCTGGTGGGTCATTTCAAATGCGCTTAGGAGGTCTGAATGAGTCATTGGGTTTCTTTTGTGTTTATTGTGCTTTATTGGATTCCCCTTATATGAATCTTATATTGGGAGTTCACGTTGTATTGCCTTTGCCGACAACTCCTTTATGCCTGTTGTGATCTTCAGGGCTTTTCAGTGTAACAGAACATTTTATGAGAATGAAAGTTTTCATTTTACAAAGATTCTGTGTTTGCCCTCTTACCTAGCCGAGGAGTGTGGACTTTTCTGGAGGGGTTTTTGGAACTGTTGAGAATCTTTAGTGTTTTAGGACTTCTAGTTCATAGCAGAGATCAGGAAAATTATATGCAAGCACGTATTCACAAGTCTTGGACTTTGAAGCTAGGATGGCCCCAGCCATGCCACCTTAAGTAATATGATGTTTTACTTATTTAAGAGGAATTAGGTTGGAGTTTTATGAAATTATTATGTATAATACAAGTCTGTGAAGTACACATGTTAAAAAACAAATCAAAAGGACAGAATGGTCATAATTCTGCACATGTACCTAACATAGGCAGAATAAATAATGCTAAATATGTATAACTCAAAGCACAGTGTATCATTTATTTGTAGCCTAAATTTAGATTTTTTTTTTATTAGTGAAATTAATCTTAAATGCACACAGCTGTTTATCATTCGACCAGCAGGCCCGTCTAAGGCTAGAGAGTGCTTTTTCAGTTGAAGCTTTATTGATTAATTAAAATTAAATGGAAGTTAATGGAAAAAATACTGAAGGTCATCTGATTAAGCAGTATCTTTGTACTGTGCTTTAGTGTTTAAAAGGACCGTGTCCAGTTGTGATCACCCCAAAAAAAAAATCTATAGCTCCGTATATGCATCCTTTCATCCATCTGACTGTTAACCTATTTATGCAGTGAGGTGGGCAGAGCCAGAAGCTTGACTGGCAGTGATGGACATCTGGTCAGCACTGATCCTGGACAGGTCGCTGTTATGCCTCATCAGAAGGAATTTTTAATGGTAGGGATGATGCAATGAGACATCTGCTTCAACCTGGTGTCAAGCTTCTGTCACAAAGTTACACAAGAGAGTACAGTAGGATCTCCAAGGAGTATAAACTTTATTGCTGATCTGGCAGATACAAACACAAGTCTCTTTCAGAAGCGATCCAGCCACACAAGGTACAGCTGATATACTAGATGCCTTGGCCCCGACTCCAGGTCAAAAGAACTTAAAGTCTTTCTCTTCAAGGGGGTACAGCGGCCCGGAAGCAGCGGCCGGAGCAGAGGGAGTCTAGGGGAAGAGAGACAGGAGGTGTAAGAGTGTGTTTGTTTCCGATTGCAATACTGTGTAAGGTTTCTAAACTATTTTGGGACTCCCCCCAATGACATGACACGCTGAAGAGCGTCCCGAAGCGCGTTTGCTGTGTCTTTGGAAGATTGCTTATCAGTTGCCGGGGCAACCACAGGTTCCCAGCGCTGTAGCAGCTCGCAGCAAAAGCAAATCCGAACTGATTGCGTTCACGCAATAAATGCCTATCATCGATGGGTGATGCAAGGGACATTATAAATGCAGGGAACATTGTTACTTGGCCACTAACCTGGCCATGATCCTCCATTGCTGTGTCTGTGTTCAGGAGAGTGGTAGATCCCGCTACAATAAATAATTGTGCTGTTCCTGTTTTCAAGCAGACTAAAGCGGGTTTTGCTAAAGTACTGAGACTCAGCCTCGTGTTTAGGGGATCAAGACAGGGACTCACACGTCACAACTGTTTAAGAGGGGGTTTCTGAAGAGCGGCCTCACCTGCTTGCTGCAGCACTCACACTGGCCATTGTTTATTACCAGCATATCAGTCCTACATAACTTAATAAGGAGATGTTGAAAGTTCGTTGCCACAGATTAGTACATGAAAACCAAAGTGAAGAAATGCACTTACAAACACTCAAGATTTAATCCAATCCCAGTTGAACAAAAAGTTCATAGTGCACTGTAGCATAACTGACGTGTATTCCTGGTGGTTCTTGGGTAAGAAAGCCAACAGTAAACAAAACGTTTCACATAATGACAGCACCCATAAAAGGTCAACGTTGTGCTGCAGTAAGTCGTTAATTATTGTTAACATTTATAAATAGACTTTCAGTGACAACATTCAGTTCAACACATATCCATACCCCCAATGGAATTGCTAAGTCCACAAAAGATGCAGGAGAAGATCGGAAAAAATGTAAAATAAATTCCGATCATACCAAGCACCAGTCCAAATCTGTAACTTTACATAACTTTTTATTAAAACTACTGGCACCACACTGACTGAAATGTTCACTTCTGTTCATAATATCATACCATAACATTTTTAAAGCCTGCTTAATTTTGAGCAGGGTCTTGGGGGAGCTGGAGCCTACATCAGCAACACAGGGTGCAAAGCAAGCATAAACCCTGGACAGGGCAACACTAGTCCATTGCAGGTCAAACACACACACACACACACACACACACACAAGTCAAACCACCAGCAAGTCTTTTGAGGTAAAAATAATGAGGTCAGACCTAAATTACAGTAGATTAAAGTGTGACATAATTCCTATATGGTAATATTTCATCAAAGCAAATGGGCTTTATTTTGTTTAACCAACTTACAAAAGAAAAGGGTTTGTACTAATCATAAATTGTAATATAAAGTAAATCTCACTTGCATAAATGTGTTTAAATATTTGAAATTATGAAAAAGTACCATTAATGATAATTCAATTATGGATTTTTTTGTTTGTTTGTTTGTTTACTTATTGTAATTGTGGCAAAATAAATACTTTATTTTCTTTAAATATGTTAGGAAATATACACAAGGTGTAGCAGTCAGGTGTGTTTGGGGACTGGGCTACCTGTTGGAGTGTTGTTCACCTTTTTTTATTTCATCAATAACATATTTGCTGAAATATTTTGTCACAGAGGTGTGTGAGATGTTTTGCTCAGATCACTGAGTTTTGCTCAGATCACCGTACTGCTATTTGTGCCATGCAGCACATTCAGGAATAAGTCCTCAATGCCTCGGCTCATCCCACCGCTGCCACCAAATGTGACTGTGCAGATTAGCTCCATGCTCCCACTGTTCTCAGGGACCAGTTTAGAGTCTCCAGTTCACCTAACCAACCCATCATTGGACAGTGGGAGGAATCCCATTCAGACATGGAAAGAACATGCAAGTAATGTCCATTTTTTTTTGCTTGAGAAGTTTCTGATCATCTATTACCAGAATGTCATGTCATTTTTTTAGCCCACTTAATCCAGACGTGGGGTGCAAGCATTGCTTTTGCCTACCCCAGCTTGCATGAGGTGCAAGGCAGGAACAATCTGCTAGTCTATCGCAGGGTGATCACGCACATCCATACACCAGATGCACACTAGAGCCAATTTAAGATCGCCAATTCACCTGCATGTTTTTGGACCGTGGAAGAAAAATGGAGCAGAAAAGAGGGCAACATACAAAGTCCATGCAGAGAGGACCAGGGACACAAGTCCTGGTCTCTTTATTGTGAGGCAGCAGCACTACCACAGTGCCACTATGCTTGCCCTCAAATCACATGCTCAAAGTAAAATTATTACCCATAGACTTGTGCCTGAGCACCAACAGGTGTGAAGGCTAGGGGGCACCAGTAAGCCCCAAACACAAGCACACAAGACAGTCCAGGGTTCAACCAAAGGGTGTTTTATCACACAAATACCTTGTTTACATAAGCACAAAACACACATTTTTCTCCTTGTCTCTCTCACCACTGCACTGCACTCCTCCATTCAAGTGTTGCCTTCCTTCCGGCCAGTTCCAACTCGTCTGGAAAAGGCAGCGCAGTCTTTTATTGAGGACCTGGGAATATTTCCGGAGCCAGGGCTTTGCCTGTTGGAAGCACTTCTGGGTAATAAGGAAGTCTCATATAGTAAAGAGATGTATATCCCTGCAGCTCCCTCTTGTGGCACCCCCAGAGTCCAGCAGGGCTGCATTATAAGACTACAATTCTCAGTATTCCCAGCTGGTGTACGAATGAGCTCCGATATCCAGGATTGTTGCCATCTAACGTCCTGGGGTATTAAAGGGCACTCAGAGAGCATCCTTTCCTGTCCTTCCATTTTTGCTGGCTATATATATATATCTTGACTTTGCTCCTTTAATGTGGGAAGTTCATGTCTTCTACAGCTCTGGTGTGCTGGGCTGTTAACATCAAGAGAGGCCCAACAAATCAACAAGCTAAATAAAAATTTTAGACTCAGTTATGGGATGCACTCTGGACCCCCTGGAAGTAGCAGCAAATGAGTGAATTTAAACGATACTGAGTTCCATTATGAACAATGCAACACATCATCACCATGACAAACACTGAGGACTTTCAGGCAATGAATTATTTAGCAGTCAAGAAACTGCTACGGGACCTCCTTTATACCAAGAATAGTACATCTGTCTAATGTCTCACTGGGACTTGGACTGCCAAGTCAGAAGGTTTCTTTTCTTACTTTATACATTTTCTTCCTGTTTAGTCATTCTGGTGTATGTACATATATATATATATATTGTCACACACGTGCGCATGGGAGGCAGCTAAAGGGCTTGAGTGAAGGCAGTTCGGAGGCATACCGGGGTGTGGCAGAGTGCACTGACTCTTTTTCTCCCTTGCCTGTAGACCATTCCCGGGGGATTCCACCTGGCTCTCCTGACATCACTTCCGGGACCGAGCCAATGGAAGTCGGCCACACCAGCTCCAGTCCCTCTGATGTCACGTCCGGCTATGAACCAATGGTGGAAGACCACGTGCCAGATCCATATGACCTCACTTCCTGTCTTCCCCTTTAAAACCTGCCCCTTTTCCTTTGTTTCCTCAGTCTTGTTTTGGACTCAGTTGAATGCACTTCAGTGCTGGTTATTTGTTAAAAACGACTTTTGCAGCCAGGATACCACATTATACGGGTGGCTGCCCCAAACCTTTATCTGTCCATGTCTCGTTTTTGTGACAATATATATATATATATATATATTATACAGTATATATTTATCTATTTATGAATTTAATTATGTTAAATGGTTCTGTTAAAAGCCAAATTCCCCCTAGGACAAATAAAATTCTATTTACCCCATGAAAGGGAACAGGTACAGTATAACGGTTTATATAATCTGACACTGTGATTTCTGACAGTGAAATAATCAAGTCAGTATTTCAGAATCAGTTGACGACATGTGGTGTGATTTATGTTTCACTATGTGAGCCATTAGTGGTCCTACAGAATACAACAACAGAGCAGCAAGGCTTTAAATTCAGTCAAGAAAGTCTAAAGCTGAATATTTTAGTGTTGTTTCACTGACTGGTACAGTATAATAAAAAACAAATAATAAACGTTACTGGAACACTGAGACATTGATGCTATCCAGTGACCTGAGACAAAGACTGGACTTCTTCTGTACTGTGTCTCTTCAGAGAATCCTTGGGTACTGCTGGTTTGACTTTGTGTTGAATGAGCGGTTGTGTGTGTCTGTCTGCAGAGAGAGTGTCGACCTTGTTGAGAGGTTTACTTACCTCATTCATGTCTCTGGTGACTCTTCCTATGAAGTCCATAGACAGATTTGAGGAGCATGGGGGTCATGAGGTCACTGGAAAGGAGTGTGTGGCTCTGCAAAAGTACAAAGGTTCGTGTTTTTAGAGTCTTGGTGCTTCCTGTCTTGCTATATGGTTGCGAGACATGGACGCTATTAAGTGACCTGAGACGAAGACTGGACTCCTTTGGTACTGTGTCTCTTCGAAGAATCCTTGGGTACCACTGGTTTGACTTTGTGTCAAGTGAGTGGTTGCTCATGGAGTCCCAAATGAGGCACATTACCTGCATTGTGTGGGAGTGTCAGTTACAGCACTACGGCCATGTGACACGATTCCCAGAGGATGATCCGGCTTTCGGGATCCTCATTGTTGAGGACACGAGTGGCTGGACCAGGCCAAGGGGTCACCCACTGGACTGTGTGTCTGCCTTAAGGGGTTGCCAACCAGGATCCTGAGCTCGTTTATCATGTGGTGGGTGCAGCAACGCACTGTACCAGTGTCTGCTCCCCAACCTGACCTGACCTGACCTGGACACTGCAGATTAGTTCACATCAATGCACACAGACTCGATACAAATTAAATGAGGCAAGTTCCAAGGAGACTCGCTTAGCCCTCTCTGGTTCTGTTTCGCTCTCAACCCATTAAACGGATTAAACAACACATAAAATGGATACGACGTCAAAAACCAACACCAACAATACACTCTTTCACACCTATTCCATGTGGATATCATAAAGATATTCGAAGGAACAAGCTACTAGAAATAATCAAAACGTATTCACAAGACATACAGGTGACATTTGGATGAACTATTGTAAAACAATTCATATAGAAAAGGCAATTCCTTAGAGATGGCAGGTATACCCTCAGAAGTGGCCATCAAATTGAGGCCATGGAGGATGGTGAGCGATACAAATAACTTGAGTTACAATAGGACAAACTTATAAAATACAAACAAACTGAATAGATTGAGATTGCGTTGGTTTGGACATGTGCAGAGGAGAGATGCTGGGTATATTGGGAGAAGGATGTTAAGGATAGAGCTGCCAGGCAAGAGGAAAAGAGGAAGGCGTAAGAGAAGGTTTATGGATGTGGTGAGAGAAGACATGCAGGTGGTGGGTGTAACAGAGCAAGATGGAGAGGATTGGAAGATATGGAACAATATGATCTCCTGTGGCAACCCTTAACTGAAGCAGCTGAAAGAAGAATGTAGATACTTTATCTCCTCATGTTGTCCATCTCTCACTTTTGTTAACTTTTTAATACATTTTCTTTTTGCACATTCTGCCTTCTTGGCATTATTCTGGATAGTTGGCTTACAGCAATAGGACCACTTGTTCTGTTTTATGTATTGCAAAGTCCCTTTACATGCTGGAGAAATAAAACCGCATAGTCTGTTTATTCTTCTTTTCCTTTAACCAAATATTCAAAGAATCAGCAAAAAAAACAAGAACTTCTTAAAATCTTCCTATTGTTTCAGTCATGGGTGATGCCTTCACTTCACATTTAGCCTTTCCCAGATTCACTCACTTTTATAGCCACCGGCTTTAAAGACATGGCAGTCCTCAGAAACCCCACATGTCACAGTCCTGTAGTCTCTAAGGCCTGCACTTCAGAAAACTTTGTTGTTCGACACAACCACACACACACACACGACCCAGCCTGTGGCACTCTTCCCATCCAAAAAACCTGAAAAAGCATTCCCGTTTGCCTTGGCGCCCTTTATTTTCATTACCAATCCTAGCCCTTCAGCATCATGCTTGCTATTTTACGTTAAGAGGGGGCAGATAGAGACCCTCTGTGCCCGCCACCCTCTGCTGCACTCTGAAATGCCCTAGTATAGGTTATCATCATTACTAAATACAGAACTGGTATACACATATAAATACAGATTTGTTAAAATACACAGGAAATAAGGTAGAAACTGATTAAGCATAAATGGAAACCAACAATATTTATCAATTAATTAACTGATGAATTGGCCAATTGACAATGGAGGAGAATGAAATTGTAAAAGAGAAATGTATAAATTAAATCACAGTTCTGGAGACCTCGGCCAACTGGCCGCCTACCCCTTCCAGGGATTTTTATGGTGGAGTTTGTGTTGGCCACTCGTTCTGATGATTCTAACACTGATTTATCCGAGATGACTTTTCCATATGCTGGAGAGCAGCCTGGCAGTTGTCAGGACTCAGCTCTTTTATTGATTTTGACCAGATCATTACTATATACGAGGGGGTGCCCAAAAATAATAATAAACTATAATTATTTGTTATTGTGTTACAAGTGGACATTAGCATTCGCCTCTGATTTAGTAACATGGTCACCTCTTCAACCTCACGGGCATGTATGTGTACAGATCTCACACTCTACATAACATAAAAGCATATATGTTAACGTCACTTCAACTCAATTCTCTGCAAAGAAATTTTGCAAATGTTTGTGTTGAACACATGACTAATAATAAATCATTCATAGTCATTTCATTCTGTGCCACCTCCGTCTGTATGGTTTACCAATTGAGTATCATTTCTGTAAATCCAATAAACTTCATTTCACTTCTCAAATACCACTGTGTGTGTCTCCTATATGATATATTTAACTGACATTTTTTATCGTAACAACCAACGATTTATACAGGAAAATAATGACTATTAACAAGGTTGCCCAAACTTTTGCATCCCACTGTATATGTTGTAATATTTGTATTTTTCAAGGCTCGTGTTATTTTGTTCAGATGTTTGTGTTGATTAATCTTTGCTGTATAGCATGTTGTTTTAATGTTTAAACACTGATTTTGTTGGAAGTACCAATACAACAAATATATGTTTCATTTTATCAACCATTTACATTTTTATTCCTGTGAGTGGTTGTGTAGGTAGGGTCCCCAGTGCACTGCTCTGCCCGGGGGCCTATAATGCTGTTACGATGGCCCTGGGTGAAACAGAGTGTGGCGGTTTTATAGTGGGGAGGCAGGGAGAGGCATGTTGTCAGTGGTGAACCTGGAAGTGAGGTCAGTGGTGGGGCTGGAAGTGGGGTCAGGAAGATTTTCTTTCTTTCAGAAGAAGAAGAAAAGGTGTTAGTGTGCACTGCCAACCTTCGGTCTAGTGTATAAATACATTTAGTCAAGTCCATGCACGAGTGTGTGACAGATTCTATTCCTCCCTGGTGAATGAAGACCAATTGTCAGAGCAGGGGCCGGGGAGGTCATCCAGGATGGTCCATTATTCACCCGCAATGCTGCCCCAGTGAATTTAGCACCATCATCAGAGTGGGGGACTGTGGTTGTCCCCCTTGGTAAATCTAGTGTGATCGTCAAAATAGGTGGGAGTGAGGTCCTGTGCGATCACCAACAAGTGTCAGAGCGTTAGATAAATCATGTCCGATCGTCAGTGCTTCTTTTGCTCAGTGAATCAAGCATAATCGTCAGGGCACCACCATTTTGAATTGAGAGCGATCATCGAAGCAAAGAGAGGAGTGGGGATTCATCTGAGGTCAGTCGTGGCCCACCTACAATGCCTCTACACGAAGTTTGCAATTAGATGGCATCAGTGAGCTTTCTTGTCACTATCAGTTATAGGGGGGTGGCTCTCTTTCAGAAGAAATCACTGATTTTGTTCCTCTATTTGATAACGCTCCCAGGTGTGGAGGACCAAAAAAAAAATAATCCAATCCACGCTGCCTTATTGAAACGGAATTAGAGTGGAAAAGAAAAAGGAAAGCCTGCTCCTTAAAAGAGAGCCGCCGGCATGGTTTTTATTCTTTTTTTTACCTTGTTTTTTGCCAGCATTGGGCTCCAGGGTAAGATATCCTCATTTCTCAAGTGGATCACTTTAATTATAGAAATTCTATTACTTTAAAAGCTCGACCATCTGCATTTGCTAACAACAATCTGCTCTTGTTTAGTTACCAACATTTTTTTTTATCAAAGTGTTAAATCTACTGCTTTTGAAGTCCAAGTCTTCACTTATTTAAATTGAATGTAAATAAAAAAAAATCAGTTTAATCTTTTGCTGGCTGTTATTATTATGAAGAGATTGTATACATTTTCAGCAGCAGGTGAATAATACCAGCCTGAACCTAAAGCCGCTTGTTTTTTAGCATTTATTTCCTCTGTGGGTTCAATCATTGTGGTTAGTTCATCTTATTTACATTTTTGGCGGATGCTTTTATCCAAGGCAACTTACAGCATTTCAGAAACATAATCGGTTACATTTCTTTTGTTTTTCCAATTGGAGTACAGGCAGGTGAAGTGATTTGCTTGTGGTCACATGGTGTCAGCAGTGGGATTTGAACCCACAAACCTCAGAGTTTGAAATCTAAAGCCTTAACCACTATGCCACACTACCTTCCCTCACACCACCATAACGTTGAGTTCAAAAACTCGCCTGATCCCCCACCTGGGTCAGTTTACATGTTCTCCCCAGGTCTCTGTGAGCTGAAAGATCTGCAGGTCAGGTTGACTGGTAACTCTGGACTGGCCTGATGTGAGGGGGAGAGTGTGCCTGGGGTAAATGATGCACCCAGGGTGGTTTCCTGCATTTTGCTCGACGCTGCCAGGATACGCTGACCTGAGAGCTCTAGCCAGGCTCTCATTTTGACTCTCCTTGCCCTTTCTATCATGTGACTGCAGTACGACTTGCATTGGTCAGAAACAAATGGGAGGGGCTGGAACTCAAGAGCAGTCAACCAATGAGGTCATGTGCAACTTCAAGACCCCCATGTGGAGCACATTGTGCAAAACTGATTTTGTGTTTGTTCTCAAATGCTTAATTAGTCAGCGTCAACCTGCCATCTGATTTGAAGCCAAGTATAAAATTAGTCATCTTTGCACATGTGCGCTATATCCACATGAATAATCCTCAGATTTTACACAAAATTGCTTAAAAGCCATTGGGCCCCTGGTGATTAACACAATATGGACATAACAAAGGCTTACTGTTATTTGTTTAGATTAGAAGACCAATATAAAATAATCCCTTCATAACTGAGATAATATTTGACTCATACGCCTAAAGTCATTTTTTTTTTCACTTCCTTCAAAAGCCAACTGCCTAGGCTTGTGACAAAGTAAAGATAATCTCCCAGAATCTTTAACAAGAGTAAAATTAGATATGAATCCTTAGATTTCATTTAGGCTTCCGACTCTCACTTCTAAGCCCTTACTGCTTGCCACCAACAATTGGTTTCACTTTGCCAGGAAAGACAGAAAAAATTTCTTGGGGAGGATTTCCTAAAACTTGAAGAGCTAGGTGGTGTAGCCCTCTAGTGGCCAGGTGAGTGGACTGCACCTCTTATTGTGGCTGTTCCTCCTCCATCACTGGGCAACCCTGGGAGACTCTGTTTGGAGATCTTGCTGGACCTGTAAACACTATAGGATGGCGTTCATTATAGATGTTGTTATGATTTTGTCATTTGGTCACTTCTGTACACTTCGTTAAGCCATTTTTCCTTAGTGATTTTGGTTACTTTGTCTGTGAACTGACAAAGGTAATTTTTGAGAAGAAGAAGAAAAAGAAGATTTTTTACTGTCTATCCCTGATGGACAGCAAACAATGAGATTACAATGGCATTTCCTAAGTCTTTCTTAAAACAACATACATTATAACTAAACCAGTAACAGCGCACTACACGAATGCACTTGATCTGAGCATTCCTAGTTTTCATCCTCTTTCTCTGTACGTTTATCATTCGTTTGCTCAGTGGTTGATGCGCTTGCTGCTTCCTGAGCAGCTCTTCTTTTCTCCACCCTAACAGCCCGCTTCTTCTCCTCTTTCGTCAGCATCTTTTCATGTTAAAACTGATTAAGTCAGTGTTTGTGTTGCAATTACTTAGTACGTTTTCCTTAATTGAATCTGCCTCAAGAATGATTTAAGATATGAAGAGGTAGGGGAAGTGACAGTGAAGATGGTTGGGATGAGAATGGTGGCCATACACATGCGCTGCACAGCCGCCCTGCTGGCCGCTACCGAGAGTTGATTTTACAATATATGATAAAATAAAAATAAAAAGAGGAATAACCTTGGGGGTCAATCATCACCCTGAAAGCGGATAGTAGACGTCACGTAGCATATGTGTACCAAATTTCAGGTCAATAGTTCAAACGGTTTGCGAGCTACATGTGATTTAAAATCATGGACAGACAAACGGACAGCTACGGTAGCGTATTATATAACAAAAAAATAAAAAAGTGCTAGAGTGCAATTTGTGTCTAATGCCCTAGAATCAATTCAACATAATCTATTTTGTGCATTAAGTTACACTAGTGTTGCACATAAGAGATGTTAATTAGTGTGATACAATATTCAATAATTTAACAGCTCTGGGAAAGACGCTGTTTTTGAGTCTTAGGGTGCGTGTTTAGATAGTCTTGTATCATCTCCCAGAAAGGAGCAATTTAAAGAAATGATATAAAGGGCGGGTGGCGTCTCTGATGACAACTGGATAGATAAATATCCTCGAATGGTGGCAACTATGTGCCAGTGATGCTTTGGGCAGTTCATATAACCCGACTTCTGTTGTTCCCTTGTGTAACTAGTGTACCATGCTGTAATGCAGTACGTCAGTACATTCTCTATTGTACATCATTACAACAATAATAACATTTATTTATATAGCATATTTTCATACAAAAAATGTAGCTCAAAGTGCTTTACATAATGAAGAATAGAAAAATAAAAGACATGGTAAGAAATTAAAATAAGTCAACATTAATTGACATAGAATAAGAGTAAGGTCCGCTGGCCAGGGAGGACAGAAAAAACAAAAAAAACTCCAGACGGCTGGAGAAAAAAATAAAATCTGCAGGGATTCCAGACCATGAGACCGCCCAGTCCCCTCTGGTTAGAGGTTTACAGGAAGGTCCTGGGGCAGCCTTGCTCTCTTCAGTCTTGTAAGGAAGAAGAGGTGTTGCTGTGCCTTCTTGGTGATAGTTGAGGTGTTTGTGGACCAAGAGTAGTCCTCTGTGATGAAGAATTTGAAACTCCACGGGTTCACCAGTTATGAGCAATGGACAATGGTCCTCCACAGTCTCTCAGGTCTTCTTAGTGTTAAGGATGAGATTGTTGGCAGAGCACCATGTTGGCAGTTCCTCGTCTCATTAATCAATGACTGTTGTGTCATTTGCGAACTTCACAATGGTTTCGCGATGAAGAAAAAAAGGCTCAGAACCAGGAGATCAAAAGAAAAGTAACAAAACCAGAGTGCAAGACAAAATCGAGGTTAAAAAAAACCAAACAAAGCTAAAGGTCTGTATCAAAAACACAATAAATTAGAAACTATTTGGAGAGAAGGTTTGTAGGATGTTTTGAATCTGCAGATTAGAGAAGGAAGTGCATCTGTACCTGACCTTTAAACCCATCTCAGCGGTCACCAACCAACATGACCTCTGATGCCACCCCCTTGACAATGCTGGACATGAACAGGTTAGGAAAATAGCAGTGAAAGCTGGGAATTCAAATGGTGGACAAAATGATCCAAATAATTAAACAGTTCCTAAAAAAACAAAATCAAACAAATGCCACCACTGAATTTGATACAGTTGGACTGGCTTCAAGAGCAACTCAATATTAAAATAAATTCAAAAGAAGCAAAAACAGGTCACTAATTAAGAAAAGGGTTAGAATGAAAACCTGCAGCCACTGCGACCCTCCAGGACCAGAGTTGGGGACCCCTGCATTAACCAGATGACTTTCTCTTTTCTTATTGAGGTTCAAATCACCTGTGTTTCTTATTCCTATATATTTTACTTTCAGGTGAGCATTCATTAGTTGCCAGCTCTCATGCACAGAGAAGACCACCCCTACAACTAAAGACAAAGTCAAACCAGTTTGATTTTGTCGAGGTGAGTCGTGGACTAGTTGGAGTGAATCGCTGGGTATGTCACATTACGTGAGTGGCCTTCACAGGAGCACACCGTCACACTGCCTCGACTTGCTAAGATCATGTACAGTAAATGAAGGTTATGGCTGAAAAGTACTGGAAAAGTCACATAAGGTGACATGAACTTTAATGGAGTTTGCATGTTCTCCTTGTCTCTGCACTCCAGTGTGCCTCCCATATCCCACACATGCAGGTTAGGTTGTCTAATGTATATTGGCCCCACATGTCAGGGCCCTGTCATGGGGCTGGCTTCTCTCTTGCTCCATTTTCTTACTGGATAGACAGTGACCTCCTTGGCCCTCATCAGGATTAGCAGTTCATAAAATGGATGGACGAGCCGAACTGAATCTCATTGTGATTGCTATTCCTCCAAGCCCTATAAGCTCACACAGTAGAAAGCCTGAGCTCTGATAGAAACACAAAGCAAACATCTAAAAGTGCTCCAGCCTGTGGTATAGTGGGTCCACAGCTCGTTGAGCAAAGGCCATTTTAAATAAATAATCACCGCACCCGAAGCGGCTTCGTGAGTGGGCGTTGCACCGTAGCAGGCCGCGGGACGATCCGTAGTGTGGGCGTTTCTCACCGAGTGCACAGGTGAGGAACTGGCCACATCTGTGATTGCTCCCGTGGCTAATGCTACGGCTGTGATGGCCCCTCGCATTATAAAAAAAGAAGCGCGAGTCGGTTTTGGGGTCGAACAAAAGGAGAGAGGACGGAGGTTATCGGGAGCAGGAGAGGAAGCAGGTCGATGAGAGAGAGAGAGCCGTGAACGAGCGCTCACGGGCAGCTGCGAGGGTCTGTGGTGTTAGGCCGACACCCAGGTGTTTGAGTTGTTGTTGCTCCCGCTGAGTGACCAGGTAGCGGGAGTAACAAGAGAAAGATGGCTGGCCGCGTAAGGCCGAGAAGGCTGCGGGAGACGGGAGGCTTAGGCGGTAAATTCCCTGGCATGAGCGTCCTGGTTGTCAGGGAAGCCAAGTCTCCGAGGCTGGGATGAGTGCCAGACCGAAGCCAGGGATCGGGAGGTCTCCAGTCTCGCGAAAGTGCAGGAGCTGAAGAGGGCAGCTGCAGAGAGCGTCTCACCTGCTGCAAAGCCTAACTGGGAGAAGCAGGTGAGACGCTAACAGAAAAGAAGCACCGAGCTTGTTGTTGTGGATTTTTAATGACTGCTCCAGAGAAATGTCTTAACCTCTGATTTTAACGGATTGTTTTTTTTTTTGTTGAATAACCTCCACGTTTTATGGATTATTTATTTAATGAAGACTTGTTTTTGAAAATCACTGCACTATTTATTTGAACACTGTTTTGTTGACTGTTTTAAATAAAAGCACAATGCACTTTTTTCTTTAACCATCCCCTTGCTCGAATTATTTGCCTCCACTGACTAGCTCACTCGGTTTCATTATCGACGGTGTAGGGTTCAGGGCTTCCCAAACAGCAATGGGAGTGTGGAGCCAGAACCCGCATCGTCACACAACATTCAATACTGTGAGCAACCGTGCTGCCAGTTATAGAACCTATAAAATGAAGTCACCCCCTTGGAAAAGCATGTTTTAGTCTTTCAGATCTTCTTATACAGGTAGTCCCCGGGTTACGTACGAGATAGGGACTGTAGGTTTGTACTTAAGTTGAATTTGTATGAAAGTCGAAACAGGTACATTATTTTAACAAATGCTATTGTTGACCGACTGTAACCAAGTGCTCTGCCAATGAATGATGGAGTTTCACCCCTCTCTGACCTTTTTATTATTTCTACTTTATTTTCAATGGTGATTGTTTTTCTCATCTTAACTATATCATCAGCATTTGCATCAGATTTGTGTTTCAGAGACATTCTTGAAGGGTGAAGACAAAAGTTTAAGGTGAGCTCTTTTGCACAGCACTGTACACGCTATCAGAGCAGGAAGGCACCCGTCAACACATCTGATGTACTGACAAGAGACAACTTTCTTCTATGTATGTAACAGTACAAGCAGACTGCTATTGAGAATGACTTGGGGTGGCGAGGGAGGGTTCATCACTCACCCACCACACAGTCACCTCCACTACAGCATGCTGCCTGCAGCGTCCGCCCACCGAGAACGAACACAGTGCGGCCAAAGGCAAGTAGTGAATCGCCCAACCCCAATTCAACAGGCAGCCATCCGAGGCACACTACAATGCTACCCCCGCCACCCGTTCACCCTCAATGGCCTCCGTTCAGCCACAACTGGGTCAGCGCTTGCAGCATTGCCAGCTGTGTGTGCTGGGCGGGCAGTGAAACACCCCCCTCCGCTCCATCCAGCCTGCGTCCAGTCAGGAGCAGTAGCTGTGGCGACGTAGTGGGCGGGCAGCGAACCATCGTCCTGCACACAAGCGATAGCTGTGGCCCTGGTGACTATGGACTACAGGTCACCGCTTGCCGCCAGGAGTCGCGCAAAGGACACTACACTGCGTGAGCAGCGAAATCGTCCCCCTCCAGCCACCGCTTGTAGTATCCCCAGGCCGAAGATGACGGAGCAGCAGTTACTGAGGCATATGCATCGCAGCTGTGGCCTTGTTCGTAAGTCGTAGGTCGGATGTCCGTAACCTGGGGACTACCTGTATAATACGCTACCGTGGCTGTCCGTTTGTCTGTCCAGAATTTTAAATCACCTGTAGCTCGCAAATCGTTTGAACTATTGACCTGAAATCTGTCACACATATACTACGTGACGTCTACTATGCTTTC
The DNA here is from genome assembly GCA_026402145.1 of Polypterus bichir lapradei. Taxonomy (NCBI): domain Eukaryota; kingdom Metazoa; phylum Chordata; class Cladistia; order Polypteriformes; family Polypteridae; genus Polypterus; species Polypterus bichir. The sequence continues at coordinate 8,713,382 of JANRMT010062811.1, read as the reverse complement.
AGGGTGATGATTGACCTCCAAGGTCAAAGGTCAACCCGGGAAGGTCAAGGTCAAAAATCAAATAACCTGTAGCCTGAAATTTGTTACACATATACTATTCTGAAACTCGGCACTACAGCATTATATTAAAAGTGAAGAGTTTTGGAATTATTCCTCTTTTTGTTTTTAAGTTATTTTATTGTAGAATTAGTCTTCGGCAGCAGGCAGCAGGGTGGCAGTGCAGCGCATGTGTACAGGCGCCGTTCTCATCCCCACCACCTTCGCCGTCACTTCCCCTACCTCTTCATATCTTAAATCATTGTACACATACTGTATATGGTCAACAAAGGTCAAGGGTCAACAGAGTATGTTCAAGTCAAGTGTATTCACTGCACGTTATCATTACTGTCTAGTATCTTATATGTCTAATTAATTTAGACCACTTTGCAGAGATATGTTTTCACATTCACATTAAAGAGTCTTTTTCCGTTGATCATTGTCAAAAAATTGTGATTCAATATAAAATATGAAAACGCCCAAAGGGGGTGAATACCTTTCATAAGCACTGTGTGCCAGCTTGCTGCCATATGGCATTACATGTATTGTAAGAACTCTGTGCCCTTCTTTAAGAGGAGTAGGGAATGTTAAAAGGGCAGATGTGCTCAGAGTTTTTAATGTGACACATTTTTATTAATGTAAATGTAAATAGCAGGGAATGAATCCCGGGGTCCGCAGGAGAGCTACACAAGACTACTCACTGTATGATGTGCTTTCTGATTAAATCTGTCACATTGTTCTTTTTTTTTTGTGTTGCGTAAATGCTTGAGGACTGAAATATGCCATTCAAATTCAACTGGGGATGGAAGTCTAGGAAATGTATTTGGTAAAGAAGACCTTCAGACACACCAAAATGATAACGTTTTAAGTAACAAGCGCACACACTTCTCCCTTTGTCAGATGAAGCCCTAGTTCTGCTCCTAGTGAGAGTCCAACATAGGGAGGCTTCATAAATTCTGTGAAAGGGACACGGAAAATGATTGGGTTTGACATTTATACATTTATTATTATTATTATGAAACCGGCAACAGTGAGCTGGGAGGTTTCTGGTGCACGGAGCAGTAAACCACACTGGGTAAGAGCTTGGCAAAGCTTGTAAGTTTACATTTAAAAATGAATGGACTAAAAAGCCATTTAAAACATTTAATGACCGAATACACAGGCCCTGAGGACTGCTTCATGGCCAGTTCGGCAACTGCATATTGAATTTATATTGATCTGTGTGACAGTTAGTGCTGCTTTGTGATGTTGTGCAGTCAAAGCTTCACAGAGTGAGACAGCATACTCTTTGATACAGTCGGCCCTTGTGATTCGTGGGGGTCGGGGGGCCCTCAAATGTAAAAATTGTGAATACATTAAAAGAACATAGACACACACACACACACACAGAGAGGTAATGCATGTACAGCATGATTACAATATTATGCAGTACTGACTCAAACTTGTACTGTATACCTAGGCCTACCTGTATATTGAAAAGGCATTAACATTCACTTGCCCCGCTGCTTCACACATTTCTTGCTTGGACTGGTGAGCAACTGCTGCTGCTGCTGACTTCACCGCACGAAACACATCATATGACAACATTTTGTTGTTTCTCCTGTCTCCTGAGAGCAAATTCAGTACCACTAGAACCTCTATGTTAAGGAACCCATGATTATACTCTGAGACAGGGTTCTCAAACTCCAGTCCTGGGGGGCCGCAGTGGCTGCAGGTTTTCATTCTAACCCTTTTCTTAATTAGTGACCTGTTTTTGCTTCTAGTTAACTTATTTTGAATTAATTCTAATTGACTTGCTCTTGAAGACTCAGACCCCTTAATTGTTTCTTTTTCCTTAATTAGCAGCCAAACAATAATGAGATACAAAATTAGCGAAAACATGACCAGCAAACTGCATCCATCATTCAATATCTGATAATAAAGAAAGGTGAAGGTCTCAGGAATGCTGGTCTGCTCAGGTCCCTAAAACATTTTACCAGTGCTCTTAGAAAAGAGAAAATCAACAATTGCAGAAATGTCTGCTATTGCACAATGAGAGCAGCAACAAGCCACTGAATTAAAGGATGGGTTTAATTAACAACAAGACTCGGCACCTAATTAAGCAACTGGCTGGAGTGAAATTGATCGGAGTTTGAGGCCCTGACTTAGCTGGTCTTCTGTTGGCTCCCTCACTTCATGTTTCATTTCTGTTTCGGTGCCATTTAAGGAAAGAAATGAAGCAATTTAGAGAAACAATGAAAAAATTCAGGGGAAGAAATCTTAAAAAACAAGTCAACTAAAATGAATTCAAAATTTGGAGCAAAAACAGGTCACTAGTTTAGTAAAGGGTTAGAATGAAAACCAGCAGCCACTGGGACCTTCCATGACCAGAGTTTGGGACCCCTGCTCAAAGACAGTGTTTCCTAACCTTTTTCCTGTGGTGGCATACTTTTTGTAACCCAAAACATCCACAATTCTACTAATCACAAATAAATTATATCTCATACATGTGCCCAACTGTCCAAGATGAGCGTTTGCAGACACGGCACTTAGTGAGCATTCTGATGGCATCTTCCAGCTGCTTTGTCTTTCCGCCAGCAACTCATATGCCCACTATCCAGCAACTCTGGTGCCCACACACCCAGGCAGAGCAGCCAGAAGACACATCCAAAGTGCCGTGTCTGTAAACAGAGTGATTGCGGAGCTGCTTTAATGCCAGCTTTTCCAGGTACTCCTGTCCCCCTCAGAATGTTCTTGACTACCTGAGGAGACTCTCAGGTTCAGACGCAGGTACGCTACACTATTACTTTCCATGACACACCTGGGTAGCTCTCACAGCACACCATTGATAAGCAATGTTCTAAGATTATTACACTAAATAAGATGAAAAAAGTTGTGAGAAGTGCAAGACAAAATGAGCAGAGCGCAAGCAAATCACATGTATGAGGCTGGCTGCCGAGACCAAGAAGCGTGATGTCCCGCAGGCAAAGTGTGTAATTCTTTAGTGAACTGTAACTTTTTACAAAATTTAACTTAGTATAATAAATGTATGTGTGTATTTATGACAGTAAATGAAAAAAAAAAGATTTACATTACATATATGCTATGCATTTAAGACTTACAAGTCCTTTTTTTAGTTTTCTTTACCTTTTCTAACCTACGCGCATTGTCTGTTTTCCACAGTTGGTCACAAAACACATTATGTAGAGTTCTGAGGAAAAAAATTTAATCCATTTTGGAATAAGGCTGTAACATAGCAAAATGTGGAAAAAGTGATGCGCTGTGAATACTTTCTGGATGCACTGTACATGTGAACTTTATTTATGGTGCCTTACTAACACCAAGTAATGTATGAAAAATAGCTGATGAAATGTAAGTAAATGAAACTGAGAACTGTATATCAGCAATTGATCAATGATGAGTGACACTGGCCATAAGTATCTGAGTATACAGTCAATACTGGTATATGATTACCAGTTCAATGTGATAAATGCTACCACATAATATACGTCTCAAACTGCAAAATACTGAGTCATGTTCATTCATGTATTTCATTCACATATATTCACTTTTTATTGCATTGAATAATCATCATTTTCTGAAATTTGGCATCACTAAGGCCTAAATATCTGGCCAGTAATGCTGAAAACAAGTTCCACAGGAGCACATGAGGCAGGAATAGCGAGATACTGACATGCAATTTGAGCCAACTCAGGGAACCCATTCTGGTCATCCTTCCATTACAGGAGAGGATCAGAGTCCTCAGTATGGCAGGGTAGGCTTAGGTAACTTGGTACTTCCTCTGATTCTGGTAACTCTGTAGATGTAGATGGGACTTGAGTGTCCATAAATGCAAAAAGTTTTGTTCTCTTTTTAGGTGGTGAAGAGCAAACTTTTGTTGTTGCTGCTTTGGTGAAGAGAGCAAAAGAACCTTCTTTGTTAGAACGTTCTTGAGGTTTTGTCTTTCTCCACCCATGCAATCCAGAATTCATGGACAAATTAGATCCTTAAAAATAGTCCAAGATCATACACAAAAAGCAATCTAAAGTCAAACAAAATCTTTCCAATCAAACTCACCTAAAATCTCTAATCTCACACCTTCAACATGGGCCCTAAATGGCTTTCATTTATGCTCATGAGTTATGAACCTTCAACTTGCATGGAATTCTGGGAAACATTGTTTTAATCTAATTGAAGAAAATGTTGTTAGGGACATTAATGTTCAGAGTAACGCATGCTAATGAGACAATCAAATTTCATATTTAACGTTTTATTTGTAGCAGTGATTTGTAAAACTAGCATGCATAATGTATAAAATATACATTACTCTTGTATTTCTTTGATGTGTTTGTGATTTATGTGATTCATGATATTCAATGTACTGTAGACTATTTAGCAAATCAAGTCAAATTATTTAAGAAAGTGAAATTTCGTGGAGTTTATTTGAATTCAGTTCAGCTTCTTGACATTCCTGTTCAATTCCAATTCCCTTCAGCTGCTTGCAATTCTAATTTCAATTCCAGTCCAGGACGTGAATTGGAATTTGCCATGCATTCTCAATTCAATTCATGAATGGCCCCAACCCTGTTGCAATGAAGAATTTTATGGCAGTCTGTACACATGATAACATTCCTCCTCCACCTCCTCCTGTTAGTACTACTACTTTATTATCATAGCTCAGCAAAACAACAATGAGAATTTGAATCGACCACTCTGGGTCACATAGTGAGTTAATGGTGAACTCTGAACTGGCAATGTTGTGTTTTACACTAAAACATCTTAGCCGGTACGAGGTCATGTTTATCGTATTTCTACTTTATGAACACTGGCAGCTTGGGAATACGCAGAGAGTCAGCAGCAGTAACTCAGCTGGTAATCTGATTTTGCACAGTTCAACACCTTTGCCCTTGTGGGCCAAATGTATTTCCATATTTCTAGAATATGAACACTAGCAGGTTAAATGACTTGGAGAGAATTACACAGTGAGTCAATGGTTGGAATCAAACCTGGCTAGCTTGTGTTCAGTTCAGTACATTGATTGAAGATACATTTATTGCCACAGCAGTACAAAATGAAGACTGGCAGGTCAAATGACTTGCTCTTGCTTACACAGTGAGAAGGTAACTTTGTAATAACTTTGTGTTTAAATGACTTTATTTGCTAGGAGGTGACATATATTCAGATAGGTCTACAGTGTGAAGAGCTGCAAGTTACACAAAGAATCATTGGAGGAGGCTGACAAGATAATGACCACAAGTTATAATCTATGGGGGCACATTTTTTGCCAGAGTGGCTCAATCACGATTGCACAGCGACAGTCTATGGTATAGACTGAGCTGGTTTACATATCCCTACTGTGAGGAGCTTCTATAAGTTATATTTATTTTAGTTCCCACTGAATACCTTTTCCACTTCTTTGAAATTGTAATGTTATTGATTGTTTATGCTCATTCTGGTTGTGTTTACGACATTCTGTCTCTAACATCATGCTTGGTGTGGAAATAGATGAGAAAAGTTTTATGGTCAAGAATGAAAGTAACAGATTAAGCCAAGTGCCAAAACAGAGTGTAAACCTAAATCAAAGTCAAAGAGGAGCGCGCTAGAGTCTACTCCAAAGAACCAGAATTACACACAAGTGTTTTTACTTTTAAGAGGTTTCTCCGCAAGCTCAGACCTTGACTTCTAAAGCAGCACAGGAATGACGTCACACCATACAACCTTCAAGGGCACACCCCTAAAAATCCATATTTGCTCAAAATGGTGGTACACACAATAAAACAAAATGGCATTGCGATAACCTTCAGAACGAGACATTAAATAAGCTAAACTTTTTCCAAAACTGAACTTTAAAGGAGTTAAGCAACTGTGAATCTTCCTTAAAGGGATACTCTACCCAAACATGATATTTTTTATGTGTTACTTACCCTATGTACTTTTTAGTGATGGCTGAGAAAAATTTTTTATTTCATTTTTTCATGTTCGATGGAAAGAAAAAGGTTAATGACATAAAAGAAGCCAATAGTGATGAGTGCTGTACAATGGCAAATATTGTGAGAAACATCCATGGAAAACGAAGAAAAAAAAAATCTCACGTTACTCGTGTCACATAATTCACATGTTAGTTATTCAGCCATATGCTCAACACATGCAAAGCACCTGCATGTTAAACAATCAGCGCACATCATAAATATGAAACCTAAAGACTCATGGGCGTGACTTTTTGAATTGCAGACAGGACTCTTGGCCAGTGACTGAGGGAGAGAGGCGGAGCTTCAATTCAAAAAGTCACACCCCTCATGAGGCTTTAGGTTTCCTCTTTATGATGCACACTGACTATTCCAGAAGTAACTACAAGTATGTTCTTATATAATATGCTACTGTGGCAGTTCGTTTGTCTGTCCAGGATTTTAAATCACTTGCAAACCGTTTGACCTATTGACCTGAAATTTGGTACACATATATTATGTGACGTCTACTGTCTGCTTTGTGGTGATGATTGGCCTCCAAGGTTATTCCTCTTTTTATTTTTATTTTATTTTCTTGTAGAATCAACTCTCGGCAGTGGCCAACAGGGTGGCCGTGCAGCACATGTGTACAGGCGCCCTTCTCATCCCTACCACCTTCGCCAGCACATCCCCTACCTCTTCATATCCTAAATCATTCTTGATGCAGATTGACGATTTAAGTGCCAGCTTAAGTGAAAAATTAAGTTAAATGTACTAAGTAATTGCAACACAAATACTGACTTAATTGGTTTTAAAGTGAAAAGATGCCGACAAAAGAAGAGAAGAAGCGGGTCGCTAGGGTGGAGAAAAGAAGAGCTGCTCAGGAACCTCTGAGCAAATGAATGCTAAACGTACAGAGAAAGAGTAGGAAAACTAGGAATGCTCAAGTCAATGTGCAGTGCGCCATTACAGGTTTAACAATACTACAGCAAAAAAGCATTTGTTTTACACATTTTAAGCATACAACTAGTATAATGTGAACATCTAATTAAAATTACAAACCCTAATAATGTTTAATAAAGTGATTTCCCTAGAGTTTATCACTTTTAGTTTCATATATAATGGAACAGCCTTATGGTTTTTTCTTGGGCTTTTCCAACTAGTTCACGATGATTTTTAGAGCTATGATCCCCAGGAGACCAACACATGATAAATGAACCACTGCACATGAACGCTCAAGCACACCGGCCTGTACTCCGTTTGGCAGGTTGCTGCGGAGACAGCATCTGAACACCACATCCGTTGTGGAAATAACTGAGAATGAGTTAAGGCATCTTCAACATCCAGTCCCACCTCATTCTGCAGGCAGTAGTGACGTGTCCTTGGACCGAGTGTGGGTATTAGCATCGGAGGTGTGTGTTTGAAAATCATTGCAGATTCTTTTTATATGCAAACTTTTCTAAAGCTGAGGATGCCTGCATTTTAGATAATTGACTGAGTAAAACATTGTGCATATTTTCATAGCCGTTTTGTTTACAGGTTTAATATTGCATTATCAAATACAATGAGGTAAAATTAGCCATTTATGTTTGAAAATGAAGTGAAGTAAAAGTTCGGCCATGTCCATACTACTATGTGTTTCCAAACCCCAGACACAACTCCTAGTTCAATTAAAAGGTTCATTTTATCCAACCTTATGAAAGGCTTCTCAACACCATTTGCACAACTGCAATTCTTTCTCTTTCTTTCTTTCTTTCTTTCTTTCTTTCTTTCTTTCTTTCTTTCTTTCTTTCTTTCTTTCTTCTCCTCCACTCCTCCCAGGCGAGCTTTGTCCATCCTCCACACCCAACTCCAATTTGCCTGGATGAGGTTGAGTGGCTTCTTTTACAGTATCTCTGACCCAGGAGGAGTTCTGGGAACAGCCTGCTTTTCCTCTCTACCTTTCAGGTATTGTTTCATGCACCATCCCAGTCGGGATGCCAGCCTATGCCTGCCATCCATCACACCGTCCACATTAGCATTTTCATGTCTACAAAAGTATCTCTGACCCCATTAAAACAATCAAAGGTGTATATGACATAGGCGTTCGCATACACTGGGCATGCATGTATTGGCAGAAAAATCCTAGAAGAGATGGTAATGCTGGAAACCAGAGAATTTATTGCAAACCTGTAGCGATTATGTGCCTTTTAGCACATTTGTATATATGCAACATTCAAACAGTACAAAACACAATTTAGATGTATGCAGGTAAGTAACACAACAAGGACCATGGAAATCAACTGTTCTCTGTCCACTATGTGGGAATATGATTTTCTTCCATGGAGGTTGACGAATCAGGGAACGAGATGTTGAAATGTGAAGGATTCAATCAGGGAAGGACTACGTAATAAGCACACAAAATATCAGAGCGTGATTAGCATGTTTTCAAAAGTCAAAACTGTTTACACCCATCCATATTGCAGTGGCGATTCAACATTTCCACAAGTATACAGTTATGATATTCAGTATTCAACAGTAGATGATATCACATAATATGATTTGATTCAGAAACCGAGAGACCTGTCTTAATTGTCTGTGCTGCTTCTAAGCTGAATTATAGTAATGGATAAGAGTGACTTTTAGATTCGCAATGGTTCATGGTAGTGGCATGCACCCCTACAGAACAAGATGTCATTTTACTTAATTTAATCCAAAAATGGAGGTATTTAGACTTTTGGAATGCATTGTGAAGTATGGAGTTTTTTTCTTACTCTAATATCTAAAGAGCACAGCCTAAGAACAAAATAAATAAGGCTGCTCAGTCTCAATGTTTTAACGTCCATTGCTCATTACATTATAGCTCTACAAATGATTGTAAGGGAACACTTGTCACAGTGGGGCTCATTTCTCAAACTCCACTCCCAGTAATTAACCCCATTAATGACGAGTATTCCCATACTTGTGCTCATTACAGGCATAATGAATGAATCCCTTGTATTCGCCCACACTTTTCACACTGCAGTCTGAACAGCATTGAAAAATGATAGAACTCAGTATGAAAGGTGCTATATTGTAGCCTAAGTGCATTAAAAAGCACAAGTGTAAATTGTAATCTGTCATAGCACTGGCAGGAAACATGACAGTCTCATCATATTGTAAGCTGGAGGTGGAGAAGAGACTGGCAACTTTGTGGATTACAATGAGCACTTTAGCCAGCAGGCCATACTACAAATGAATGATGTGAGTTGAGCCTGTGAGCTCATGTTAATCAGGCCACTGTGGAGTTTAAGCTCAGCCGACTGAAGAAACATAACTGCGAACAGGAAACTACAGTCACTCCTCCACCCTGTGCAACAAATCACTCACTTCTGTTAAACTACATGTATACAATATATAACACACACATATATATATTGTGAACTTGAACCCGGACACAGGCAGACGGACATCTTAAGTTCACCACACACCCTTTATTAACAATTTAAGTATTTACAGTGCACTCCCCAGTGCCTCTTGCACTGTTCCCCCAATGTCCAGGCCTCACGATCAAAATGCCTTCCTGGCCGCCTCCCGTCCTCTCTCCAGCTCTGTCCTCTTCCACCCGACATCCATCACCGACTGGAGGTAGGAGGCCGCTTATATGGGAACCCAGATGGGCTCCAGCAGCTTCCCGGCAATCTCCTGCGGACACACCCCCGTGTGGCGGAAGTGCTGGCTGCGCACTCGGAAGCCCCTCGGGTGTCCCCTGTCTTCTTCCACCTAGCACTTCCTGGTGTGGCGGAAGTGCTGGGCTCCAAACTTCTACAGGCACCGGGGCGCCGCCTGGCGGTGGCCATGGGTCCCTACAGGGCTGGGCTTCCAAGCCCTTTACCCGAGGCCCCCAACATAACCAGGACGGACGCCCCCTCGCGGTCTGGAGGAGGCACAAGCCCTCCTCCGGTCCTCCTGGGCGTCCCGGCCGGGGTACCACACGGGATATTCCGGCACCGGGGCGCCGCCTGGCGGTGGCCACGGGTCCCTACAGGGCTGGGCTTCCAAGGCCTTTACCCGAGGCCCCCAACATAACCAGGATGGACGCCCCCTCGCAGTCTGGAGGAGGCACAAGTCCTCCTCCGGTCCTCCTGGGCGTCCCGGCCGGGCTCCGGCCCCGGCCAGGACCACTATATATATATATAGAGAGAGAGAGAGAGAGAGAGAGAGAGGGAGCAGCAGTAGGTGAAGTGAGAGTAGTGCAGCAAGGTGGTGTAGAGATTAGCACTACTGCCTTATGAATTCAGCACTGGAGATGGCACGTTCTCCCATTGTCTCCACTAGATTTCTTCAGGTAGTCTAGTTTTTCTCCCACATTTTAAAACTACACAACTTAGGCGAACTGTCTACTCAGAACAGACCCCATGTGACTATGGGTGTGTGTATGAGTAGGCCGTCAATAGCCAGGACTGGTTCTTGATTTGTGCACAATATTTCCAGTATAGGCTCCAGCCTTCTGTAACCTAATGCTATCAAGGGATGACACTCTGAATAAAATGAATATTGGAGCGCCAACCTAGCCATCCCCACTTACGTCAAAGAAAAACAAATACAAACGCTCGATTGCGTCAAAACAGAATAAAACAACAACCTCCAGTTAACGAAGGGCCTCCTCAGGCTATGGAGGCACTTCACTTCTCTGGTCACTCATTCCAGAAGTAACACCTCCTTCCAGGCTGTCATGCCTTTATGGCCCAGTGACTGGAAAGGGCGGAGTCAGTTGTCCTCACCGAACAGTTTGTCAGTACCGTGGAGGAAAAGGATGGCAACACAGCTACCGGCAGTGCACCCTCACAGTCCAGGATAGAATTAAATATCTGGGAGGGACCTAAAGGGTGACTCTCTGACACGCACGCTTGACACCACCCATTCACTTTCTCAGCCTGCTTACTTTCCACAGCAGGGTTGTGGGGCTGCTGGAGCCTATCCCAGCAAACCTTGGGTGCTTGCAAGGCAGGAATAATTTCTGGACAGGGTATCAACCCACCTTATGTTATGTGCATATAACATTATGATCAACAGAAAAAGGACTTTATTATCAAAATGAAAACAAATCTGTGCAAAGTTGTCTAAATGAATTGCAGATATTAAATAGAAAATAATTAATCACATTAAGTATTCACTGGCCTCAAGTCACTAGTTGTTAGATGCACCTTTGTCAGCCATGACAGCCTTAAGTCTGTGTGCACAGGTCTCTCTCTATAAGCTTTTCACATCTGGACTCTGCACTTTTTCTCCAACTGCTCACACTCTTTCAAGTTACATGAGTGGACAGCCTTTTTCAAGTCAAGCCACAAATTTCCATTTGGATTGAGATCTGCACTCTGACTTGGCCACTCCAGGACATTAACTATGTTAATTTTAAGCCATTCTTGTGTAGCTTCTGGCTTTATACTTAGGGATGTTGTCTTGCTGGAAAACAAATCTTCTCCCAAGGTGCTGTTTTCTTGCACACCACATCAGATGTTATTCCAGAATTTCCTCATAATTTGCTGCATTCATTTTATCCTCACAAGCCTTCCAGGACCTGCTACTGAGAGGCATCCCCAAAGTCTGCTGCTACCACTACCAGGTTTCACGGTGGGGATGGTGTGGTTTTGATAATGTGCAGCGTTAAATCAGATAAAACTCAATTTTGGTCTCATCAGACCACAGTACCTTCTTCCAGCTCTTTTCAGAGTCTGCCCAGTGCCTTCTGGTAAAATCAAGCTGAGGTGTCGTGTACATTTTTTCTCTTTCCCTGATTTATTCACATGTGCATGCTAAGTTTGGCACACAGGGGCTCAGCAGTTAGAATTGCCAACCAAGCGTTGGATTAGATAGCCAAAGACAACTGGAGGATTGTATAGTCAGCTTAAACACAGAATAGTGTATTCCTGTCCTCTGTCAGCACAAAATCTTCTTTCCTTGTTGGGAGAATGAGAACCGGCATATAAGCACTATGATATTTCTGTATTTTGTGGAGGAGGAGTTCAGCCCTTGTTTGGAGACAGAGAAGACCAGCAAGTGAAGCAGACATTATTTAAAGGCTTGGACAACAGCCAGACCCTTTGAAGCACGTGTCGGCAAAGTTCTGAAAAACCTCCCAGCGTGGGGACGAAAAATGACAGACTGTGTTGATCCAGATTTCCACCTGGATAAAGTCTGTCCATATGCTTCCCGTCTGTAACCGCGTCAACCGTCAGTAAATGTAAGCTAAAGTATATTTTTCTCATGTGATTCTTGTACCACTGTAATCACGATGGGAGGGATATCGCCTTTTCTGTCATATTACTATATTGTTTAGTTACTTAATGTGCCGCAATTTCAAAAGAACACATTTCCAGAGAGCTAATGCCTCCTAAGGAAACACTGTGCCATACTCTTTCTATTTCTTGTTGATTAATTTAACTGGACTCCAAGGGATATTAAATGACTTGGATATTTCCTTGTTTCCATCCCCTAACTTGTGCATTTCACTGAGCTGCTTGGACTGTTCTTTTGACTTCATTATGTAGGTCTGGTGACCATCATAACTTACCGCAAATTGGCCCTTCAATATAAGAGGGGCATTTACACTACAATCAATAGAAACCCAGGTAGGCAATCTCCTTTGAACTAATTCTGGGACTTGTAAAACGTTTTTCTGCCCCAGTGATGGTTTAGGTGTGACACATTAAAGGGGCAAATGTTTATGTATACTTACTGATTTGTGGCAAAAAAGCCAAATTAAATCCTCTGTTATTCGAAGTTGTTTAACAATAAAGTGTAAAAGCATCCAAGGCAGTGAATACATTTTAAAGTCACCATATATGAGAGGCACTAGATAGATAGATAGATAGATAGATAGATAGATAGATAGATAGATAG
>JANRMT010062811.1:8667585-8681804 GCA_026402145.1 Polypterus bichir lapradei | reverse complement strand
GCGGCCTGGGGGTGAGGACCGGCACGGGAAGCCGGCAGTCCTCCACAATATATAGTGGAATATGGCCCGGACACAGACAGAGGACATCGTTGGCTCCACCACACACTGTTTATTTACACAACTATTTACAATTTACGTGCACAACAAACCCCAGTGCCTCCAGCACCGATTCCCCCAATGTCCAGGCCTCACAGTCTTTGTGCCTTCCTCCTGGCCGCCTCCAGTCCTCTCTCCAGCTCCGTCCTCTTCCACCCGACTTCCGCTATCGACTGAAGGGAGGCGGCCCCTTAAATAGGAACCCGGATGGGCTCCAGCTGCTTCCCGGCATTCCACCGAAGACACACCCCAGTGTGGCGGAAATGCCGGATGCACACCCGGAAGCCCTCCGGGTGTCCCCTGTCTTCTTCCCCCCAGCACTTCCTGGTGTGGCGGAAGTGCTGGGCTCCAGACTTCTACAGGCACCGGGGCGCCGCCTGGCGGTGGCCACGGGTCCCTACAGGGCTGGGCTTCCAAGCCCTTTACCCGTGGCCCCCAACATAACCAGGGCGATCGCCCCCTCGCGGGCTGGAGGAGGTACAAGCCCTCCTCGGGTCCTCCTGGGCGTCCCGGCCAGGCTCCAGCCCCGGCCGGATGCCACAATATATATATATATATATATATATATTTATTTATCCTTACTTATCCATTTGCATCTGGATGGTGCAGTTGCTAGAGCCGTGGGCCCCCAACTTAGATCTCATTTTTGGCCATAATTATCAGTCCAACATAGTTGGCAGACACTTCTCTATCCCTCAGGGGCACTTAAAATACCCTTACAGGCCTCTCAAAACTAGTCCAGTTTCTCCTTCCCCATTGACTTCAGCGCATTATGCAGAGTTTGGCGAAGTTTTCAAATGTTTCTCCAGATTTCACCAAACTCACAGTGAAGCAAACTCCACAGGGCTCACTCATCACTATCAACCACTGAAACACTTACAAAAATGGAGACTGTAAACAATAAAATGATTGCTAGTGCAGTGGCTAGCAGATTAGAGTATTTCTTGATCAGGTGCAGGTTTTATTGTAAACACAATCCGTAGTCCCATGTCTCTGTGTCTGTCCGTTCTTGGCGCTCTTTACACTATCAAAAAGACACATGGCGATCAACACAAAAGCTTTAAAGTCTTGTAATTAACTACTTTACATTCACTAGCAACTAAGGGAAAGATTCAGTTACCTTACTTGCACGTAAAACTCTCCTCAATTTTTGTGACAACATTAACAAGATGAGACAGGAAAAAAATCGAAATGCAGGACAGGGGTGCTTATAGCGTTTTCTCTTGATTGGAAATTGAAGCCTTTTTGCCTCTACAAATCTAATTCCTTATGAGCTTTACATCACAATCAACCAAAATATTAACACTGCTAATGTTTAATTACAAACATTCTCAGATACACACTATGGTTCACTTTGCTACCTTAGACAAGAAATTAAATTCTGTCCCTATCAATGTATAGTAAAACTGAAAATGTATTATCCTTCATTGTAAAACTCAAAATCTTTATTTCTTAGAAAATAAACCTTGATACAATCCAAACTGTTTTGTAATGCCATAAAATGACACACATAAATGATCGGGACAAGAATATAATAAAATAAGCTGGTTAAGTTTGTAGATGATACCAAACAAGGTGGAAGGGCAGAGGATGTACAGTACAGGCCAAAAGTTTGGACACACCTCCTCATTCAATGTGTTTTCTTTATTTTCATGACCATTTACAGCACTCCATCACTCTCCTTCTTGGTCAAATAGCCCTTACACAGCCTGGAGGTGTGTTTGGGGTCATTGTCCTGTTGAAAAATAAATGATCGTCCAACTAACCTGACTTCTGCACAACACAACTGCTGGTCCCAACCCCATTGATAAAGCAAGAAATTCCACTAAATAACCCTGATAAGGCACACCTGTGAAGTGAAAACCATTTCAGGTGACTACCTGTTGAAGCTCATCGAGAGAATGCCAAGAGTGTGCAAAGCAGTAATCAGAGCAAAGGGTGGCTATTTTGAAGAAACTAGAATATAAAACATGTTTTCAGTTATTTCACCTTTTTTTGTTAAGTACATAACTCCACATGTGTTCATTCATAGTTTTGATGCCTTCAGTCATGAAAATAAAGAAAACACATTGAATGAGGAGGTGTGTCCAAACTTTTGGCCTGTACTGTAGAATCAGCCAGATTGACAACAGATGGACTTGGACTGCATACAGCCTTGGGTAGATTTGTAGTAGATGAACTTCAAGTAAGTAAATATAAAATATTACGTGTAGGAAGTTGAAATGTTAAATTGTAATACTTAATAGGCATTCCGAAACTTTAAAGTGCACCTTATGCGAAGGACCTGGGAGTCATAGTGAGCTCTTTACTGTCTACATCCAGACAGTGTACAGAAGCGATCGAGAAAGCCAACACAATGTGAAGTTATGTAGCACGATGTGTGGAGTACAACTCAAGGGAGGTGATGCTTAAGCTTTATAATGTTCTTATGAGACCTCACCTGTTTGGTCTCCATATCACTAGAGAAAGTCCAAAGAAAAGTGACTAGGCTGATTTCGAAACTCAAAGGTATGAGCTATGAGGAAAGATAGAAGAATCTGAACCTTTTGGAAATTTGTTAAGAGGACATTCTTTATGCAAAGAAACATAGACACATGGAATAAATGACCAAGTAGTTTGGTAGAGAGGAGGACTTCAGGGACCTTCGAATCTCGACGTGATTTTATTCTGAAATAGGATGGATGATCTTGTTGGCCTGAATATCTTGTTCTCATCACAATTTTCAAAATGCTCTAATGTTCTTGAGTCATGAAATTCAATACGCTCAATGCCCGGAGTGAAAATAGTGTGCATGTGCGGTGCAAATCAGGCAGAGGACGCAGACTGGACTCTATGAACGTTATGTGAGATGAGATGCCTGCACTTCCAGACATTTTAAGTACATATTATCTGATTAGAAAGATGTGTATAATGCAAGTAATAACATTTTAGTTAAGTCAGTAACAGTAATTTGATTAGAAGAGTTAAAACTGTAATATGTTACACTACTTCATTACTGGGAATGTAATTTGATTACAATAACTCGTTACTTTACATCGCATTACCACCAGCTCTGCCCGTTATGTATAGAAGTGAGAGATTTCAGGTTTTGATTGTTAACACATTTCTTAAAACATGTATTCACTTTGTCATTATGGGTTATTAAATGTAGAATGATGGAGACAAATAGCAAATGTATCCATTTAAAATTGAATCTACAACACAGTAAACTGTGCATGAGTCTGAATGCTTTCTGAATCCTCTGTATGTAACACTTTGCACTTTTCAACGTTAAACTTTTGAACATTGTTCTGGTCTTTTTTAGTTCTTTTTGCTGCTTTCTCAGAATTTTCCATTACTCCAGTTTTGATGTTTCTGTTAAAAATCTGTGTGTTGCTGCTTAGAATGTATTTTTCTAATGTTGGCACATATATTATTATATTTCTTTTTTGTTATTTACTAATATTATATATAAACGTCTACAAATGGAAGTGTGTGTGTCTGTCAGGACCAGAAGTGAGAGTTGGAGTCGGGTTAAGGGCTCCGCCTTCGAGGAAACAGAAAACTCGTTTAGCCACTAATAACATAAGCGAGGCGAGCATCGGCAAAACAAAACCTTAGAAGAAAGACAAAGTCGCTTAGCCGCTAATGCACAAGCGATGCAAGCACATCGGCAAATGGTATCCCTTTTACTTTTCCTCCCACTGCTAATGCACAAGCGATGCGAGCATGCTGACAAAATGAAATCTCCTAGGAGAGAGACACCCAGAGTAGTTCCTTTCAATTACCTGACATCTCTACATTTCAGTTTTTTTTCTGACGATATAAATAATTTCTAGGACCCCGGGCTTTTTACAGCACAGGCTTATATAGCTCTTTAAGTTATATTTTTGCTGTCACCGTGACACCATTTTTGGAGTTTTACTCATATCTCAGGCACCAGTGTTTTGTGTGTTCGTCTTCATGGACTTGCTTGTCTTGTTTACGGTTACTCCACTGGTTGCTATCGCATGATTCTCGTAACGAGATACATGAGGTCATGTTGTTGATAAGAAAGAAATATTAAAACATCGATCACAAGTGCATTTTTGAACCTTTTTAAGTTGGTGTATTCCAAGGCCGGTTTTAAGTTTATCCTAAAAATGATCCCAAATACCATGCATTAAATTAGAGCAAACGCAGTGCTTGAACTGGGCCATTACTCAGCACTACACAGTACCAACACCTCTTCCGGTTCTATGTAGAGTACCTGCACTTGTGCTTAGCATACCTGTCAGTTTTGTGGTTAAAACTCTGTGACTGAATGTTATTGTACCGAGGCCCTTGAACTTTCATGGAGGGCCTGTCTAGGGTACCGCCACCTTTTCTTAGCATACCAGTGACTTCAGTGCCGGTGCTATGTTATTTTACACCATATGCCAAGCTTATTAGTGTGCCAGTAGCTGATTTGTTCCCCCCCATTATGATCTGCGCCCTAGGCGAATGTGTAATTTACCTCAATGGTGGTGCCCATCCTGCATGTATCGTGGAGCTCGAACCATCATGAGGCCACCCCACCTGCTCTTCTTCTTATCCTTCTTCCAAAGCTATGCCCATTTTTATATGGGGTCGTTATTTATTTATTTTTTTGACTAGACTTCTCCAATAAAGGCATGAAGCCTTTCTTGATGCCAACCCTCCCCATTCATCCAGATTTAGTGCTGGTGCCCAAATTTGAATGCTTTTGTATTGCCATATGCAGTGCATCACCAGCAGTTCGGTTCCATTGAAAGCACTGAGCATATGTAGAAAAAAATACAGAAATATCTATGCCATGAATAAGACAGTTTGAATAGCTCAGCAGCTAAAACATCCACTTTTTATTTTTTCATACAGAATTAACTTTCACATTTTTGTATTTCATGAAATAGCCTCATTCAAAAGCCTCATGAGCCCCATGACAATACATTGCTTAGGTCGTTATTGTGCTATTAGCACCTCAGATGCAACTAAAGCTTAGGATAATGAAGGGTTATTGGTCTATTTTTTATAATAATTATTGTTATGATAGGACTTGGCTAAAGCACCTCATTCATATTGACTAACTGGAAGCAACAATCTGAGGTAAGTAGTTCACTTATTATCACTTGCATAATACCATTTTTTAAATGATTCTGGGATCTAAACCGTAATGTGGTATTAGGACCATCTGTTGAAGTCAGTGTGTGTTGACTGTTGTGTTCTGCAAAAAAAAAAAAAAGCAAATCAATTGCTGGGAGAGGAATGGTTTAGATGTAAATAACTCTACGGCTTTCAATTTTAAGCAGTTAAGCTGTCCAGAAGTATAATTCAGCTAAGCACAGTGTTTGAAAGTGTCCTTTACTGGGGTCGATTCTGAGCTATAAAAATAAACTTATGACTGTTTGTTGCCTATTGCTGACACAGAATTACACAGCGGAGGTTTGGTGTATTTGTCATTCGGCATTGTCCATGCTTTGATGCCATGCTGGGCTGGGCCACCCTACATTTGTTAAGACATTCTCCAGCCACTTGAAACTGAGTCTGAATTTGCAAACGCTTGCAGAACTGTCATAAACTGGCATCGGTACCATCTCTAGTCTCTGCCAACCCAAGTCTCTGGATCTTAGAAGCAGCAGTACTACTCTCTTGAAAAATGTGTTGACTCCAAAATGTCATGTTTCCATCTAATGCATCAAAATCCCAGGCTGTGTGCCTCATAAATGTGAAAAAAAGCACTGTGTATTAAACACAAGGAGTCATACCAGTCCTAAAACTAAATATCGTATATACTCACGCATAAGTCGGGTCTTGAAACCCAAAAAATCGATCATAAAATCAGACCTCGACTTATACGGCCATTCAAAAATGCGACACTTAATTTTTTTTTTTCATATCTTCTTGCCTCCTCCAGTCTCACATCAGTTTCTCAGACACATCGAACTTTGTTGCAGCAGCACAGTTACCAATTTCTTTCACCACTTCAATGACTTTTAATTTTAAACCAGCTTCATATTTTCTTCTGATCGAAAGCTCCATCGGAGATAAGGGATGCTCTTACAATAAAGGTGTATGAGGGTGTGAGATACTGTACAAAAAATGTTGCTTCAGAATAGTTTGGGTATTACCATGTGGTCACATAGGCACAATAGAGAGAGAGGTTAGGTTCACACGCTGATACAGCACATTACCGCACCCACATAGAAATTAAAGGCAGTGTGCTCCGTGGTTACTCTCTCAGGTGGGTGTTAGCATATCATAATCTCTTGGACCAATAGTGTGAGTTTTTCGCATTCGACTTATATGACCGACATTATAAAATACCAGAAATTATATGGTAAAATCAAGTCCCAACTTATCTGCGGGAGAACTTATCCACGAGTATATAAGGTAAATTATTAAGAGATGTTGGGAAATGAATGTCTCATTGAAGGTTTATGGTTTGAGTGGTTTCATCTTGCTGAGTTTGAACTATTTTGCTGTTACGCTCATGACTTTAGGGACTTGGTGTATCCTAGCATACCAGAAAAATGCTGGAGATCATGCGTACGAATCAACCTCGAGATACGAGTAGACGGGGGAATATAGTGCAGGACTGAGCCAAATACCACTTTGATGTGAGACTTGGAGCAGATCAATAAAATACTACTTATGTTATTTCAGAACTAACTATCTACTATGTTGTACCTTTTGTATCTAGCCATTTCTCTTTTTGAATAGAGCCTTTCATATCTGTCCATTTTATATAGTGCATTTCACATCTGTCTATCTACGACTTTAAACTAATGGCATGTGACACATGATCGGCTTGCTTATAATCCAGGGACAACCCGTGTTGCTGTCTGCCACCTTGAATTGTATTATGCAGATTATTAAATGTCTCACATGACAATATGCTCCATTAGAACAGACAGAGGCACTGCCATTTGGCTTGAAAGGGCAACTATGAACAACTATGAGCAGGTACACATCTGATCACTTTCCTAATGTGTAATTAAGGACGGAGGTGACGATGAATCAAAGGCACCCTAACACTTGCAAAGTCATACGTATGACACAATTAACTAAACTTAAACTGTATTTTGCTCATTTTTAATATAGTTTTCCCTTGTAATTTATTTACAACTTAATGTCCATCACACTTGGTATGGTGCCTGCTATGGAAAGGTGGTACACAAACTAAAGGTTTATATGCTCACCCCATGTGTGTAGATAAGCTACCCACAGAGAATCCAGTCTCAGTCAATCATTAGCATTTGATATAAGATTGAATTGTAACATTTAATTGTTCTGTGGGGGTCTGCATGTTGGGAGACAAGCCATCTACAACAAAGGAAATCCTTATTGCTCGTATGCAGCCGGCAGTATAGACAGCACGAGCCCAGTTGTGACAAAGTGCTCAGTATTAACTATGAAATTAAAAATTAGAAAGGATTATAGTTTGTATTATTAGGCTTCCAAGCTTGAGTAGCTGCTGGGGAAGATTATTGTTCATGAGTGATTTCCCTCCTATTGTTATTTATTGATCTGTTATTCCACAAATAATTGTCTGGTTGGTTAAATGGTGAAAAGACAGCTTAATCGAATTTACCAGTAAGTTGGTGAATTTACCAGTAATACAGCAAGATTATGGTGGTCAAACTTTTTTTTTTTTAATTTGAACAAAATAATACTGCATACAATTGAGTCGAGCTTATACAACAAATGACTTTATAGTCAAACTAGAAGAGAGACATACACACCAGAAAGTTTGAAAAAGAAAGAAGCAGCAAAAAGAGACAAAACCTAACCAAAAAAAAAAACAAACAAACCCCCGTCTCCCGTTCATGGGTGGACTGATCAGCGGACTATAAGCGTGAAATCCTCCTTGGCTAATCTAATGCTGCGGTTCTGACCTTCAGTCAGGTAAAACAGCTCTCAGCCAGATGGACGCTATCTAAAAATAAAATAAATGAAAACGCTCGATTACATGACTGATGATAAAAATTAAAGAGCCCACAAGAAAAATGCCCAGAAAATGAGGCAGTTTTTTTATTATTTTTAAATGTGCCAGTTTCCAGTGTTGCTCCACTGTGCTGATACTTGATTATTATGTGATGTCACTCTCTCCTTTTCAAGTTTGAATGTTGTGATTAGTTTTTATTAACATTAGCCTGGTTATTGTCTGAGTGCATTTTGCATTTTCTTCCTGGGTCTGCATGGGTCTTCTCCTGGTTTTCTGATTTCCCTTCCATATCCTACAGACATGCAGGTGGAGTGAACGGTATAATACCATACAATACAATTTATTTGTGTATAGCCCAGAATCAGACAAGAAGTGCCGCAATGGGCTTTAACAGGCCCTGCCTTTTGACAGCCCCCCAGCCTTGACTCTCTAAGAAGACACGGAATGGAAGAAACCTTAGGATAGGCAGTTCAAAGACAGATCCCTTTCCAGGTAGGTTGGGTGAGCAGTGGGTGTCAAAAAAGGGGGTCAATACAACACAATACACAGAACAGAACACAAGTAATCCTCAATAACAGTGCAATAGAAATATTACAGGTATAAAGCAGAAAGAAACGGTCATCTCTATGGTGGCCTGGATTGGTGAGCCCTGTGATGGATGTTTCCAGGATAGCCTCCAGCACCTAATGATTACAAATTGATTTAGCCAGAGTCGATAATGGACGGGTAGATAATTTTGAAGATTTTTTGTCAAGACAAAATGCAGTAAAAAGAGACAAACTGCATAAAATGAAAGTTTGACCTCCACATCTAATAATAATAATAATAATACATTTTATTTATAATGCACTTTATATTTGGAACAAATCCCAAAGTGCTACAAAAGTAATTCGACCCGAAAGCTTTGATAAAAAGCTAAGTTTTAAGACCAAATTTTAAAGCATCAACAGTCTGTGGCATCCTCAGATACTCAGGGAGAGCATTCCACAGTCTAGGTGCAGCTGAGCAAAAAGCTCGATCTCCCATGGTATGAAGTCTAGTCTTAGGAGTTTTCAAAAGATGTACTGATGCAGAGCGAAGGTTGCGTGTAGACATATGTAAAGAAATAAGTTCTCTGAGGTAGGGAGGGGCATCCCCATAAATACACTGGTGGGTAAGAAGGGCAACCTTGTAATCAATTCTAAATGAAACAGGGAGCCAATGAAGAGATTTAAGAATGGGCGTAATATGGTCGTATTTACGCCCTCTCATCAGGATCCTAGCAGCATCTAAATAAGCAAACACTTGAAGAACCAGAGAGCTAGGCTGTATGAATGCTAGAAATAAGTTTAGATTAAACAACCCCATCAAGTTACAAATTTGGTTGAGATCTCCCAGTTGTAAAGAACTCTGAATCATAAATTCAATTATTTATTTATTTATTTATAAAAACAACATCAAGGCTGACCAAAGTGCTGTACAATAAAACCCAACATTAACGACACACAATAACCAAAGGGTACAAGAAACACAAACACATAAGAGCTGAAGAAATTCATAATAAAAAAAGTACGCAGATAGTCAACATCTCACTTTGTGTCAAAGGCCAGGGAGTAAAAGTGTGTTTTTAAAAAGATTTAAAGGCAGCAAGTGAAGGAGCCTGCCTAACATGCAACGGCAAATCGTTCCAGAGTTTTGAAGCTGCAACTGAAAAAGCCTGATCACCTCTGAGTTTGCATCGTGTCTTAGGAACACGTGAAAGAATGTGGTCTATTGAGCTGAGAAAGCGAGATGGTACATAAGGGTGTAGCAGTTCTCACCGATTTAATGGGGCACAACCATTAAAGGATTTAAAAACAAATACAAGGATCATAAAATGGATTCGAAAACAAACTGGAAGCCAGTGAAGGGAAGGCAAAATCAGGGTAAAGTGCTCATGCTTGCTTGCACCAGTTAAAAATCGAGCAGCTGCATTTTGCACCAATTATGAGGATTTCCTCCAACCATTGCACAAGTTAAGCCAGGTACATGAGTGTTGGCCAAAGACAGGAGAGAGATGTTCCTCATTCCATAGACATAACCATTCTCACACCCACAGTATTTAAGATAAGCAGAACAGATCAGATGGAGTTCTTGTAGGCCTACTTTTGAATTTTGCTATTACATGATGGTGATACAACGGAGTATTAAGTTACTGATGAGGTCCCAATTGTGGCAGATGGTGGGGACTATTACAAGCTGGGTTGAAGGACCAAGGAAGAGACCGTGTTTGGGACATTATATCCCCCCCCCCGGGATGCTAGAGGGCAGCCTCCCTGGGTTGATACAACACCACAGATTCCCGCAGGGACTGCCGGGACTTGTAATTTGGAGCAGCCATGTTGGGTTCGGTGGGTGCCGCCAGGGGGCGCTGTAGGTGCATCTGGATCTGCAAAATAACCTAACACCAGCACTGGGCACGTGACATCACCATGTGGAAGGTATAAAGGTCAAGTTGTGTGCTTGTGGAAGATTGTGGAATCTCCCAAAACACCATCACATTTGTTTGTTTGTTTTTTTGTTGTTATTGAACTCCTGGTTGCCCATATTTTTGCTCTGCTTTTTCTGACTTCAGTTGTGATTTATAGTTTGGCACTGGTTAGGTGTATTTTTTTAGTTTTAGTTATTAACTTTTCCTGTACCATTTCCTGACAATAATCCTTGATACACGTCTTGAGCTCTGTTTGTAAAACTTTTCATCTTTCTAGTTCTGTCCCTTTGCTTGAAATTTTTGACTTGACGACATCTCCTGATTCTAATTCCATTCAAAGCTGTTACCACCCATTGCAACTGGTATACGCAGTGGGAGCGCAGATAATGCAGAATCAGCTGAACCGTAACAGAGAGACCTGCACAGCATACAGACTTGAGAAGATTTGTGGTATATAAGGTATTACAAATTGGAAGTAAAAATGTTAGATTTGAATACACACTGGGAGGCCTGAAACTTGAAAGTACACCTTATGTGGAGGACCTGGGAGTCATTCATTATATACGTATATCCAGACTGTGTACAAAAGCCATTAAGACGGTTAATAGAATGTCAGGTTATACAGATTGCAAGTCAAAGTGAAGTTATGCTTAAATTATATGACATACTAGTAAGTCTCCACCTGGAGTACTGTGTACAGTTTTGTTCTCCATATTACAAAAGAGATGTTAAAATTCCAGGACTAAGGTATGAACTCTTGAGAAAGCCTGGAGGAGTTTTTAGTTCAGGCCTTTGGAGATTAAAAATGACACATGATCAAAGAGTTAATTTTTATGAAGGGAATTAGCACAGTGTATCTCAGATAGAGATAGACAGAGAGTGTGACAGACAGCTGGAACTCTTGCCTGGCCTGGACGCCCCTGTAACGGAAGAACCAGGGGAGAGACTGTGTTCAGAGCATTATCTCCCCCGGAACACTAGAGGGCAGCAGCCTGGCTTGCTGTAGGGCCACAGGTTTGGATCTTAGAAGTTCCACCTTTCTGGGGCGCGTGGCCTCTGCCAGAGAGCACTTGGACAGACGTTGTTATAGCTCTGCGTTGCAGCGCTTCCTTCACACCTGGAAGTGCTGTGAGAACTGGTCAGCGAGCACCTGGAGCACTTCTGGGTGCCTTAGGGGACCAGAGGGGACTGGGCGGTCTCTTGGTCTGGAATCCCTGCAGATTTTATTTTTTTTCTCCAGCCGTCTGGAGTTTTTTTTTGTTTTTTCTGTCCACCCTGGCCATCGGACCTTACTTATTCTATGTTAATGAATGTTGACTTATTTTTATTTTTTATTGTGTCTTCTATTTTTCCGTTTCTTCATTTTGTAAAGCACTTTGAGCTACATTTTTTTTTGTATGAAAATGTGCTATATAAATAAATGTTGTTGTTGTTGTTATAAAAGGAGTCATCAGCCACTACTCCGGAAGCCAGAGTTGGGTGGCAGAGGACGAAACTTGTTGGAGGAGGAGTGGCAGCGAGAAAAGGGCAAAGAAAGAAGAGTACATGTAGTTATCTACTGGAGAACTGTACTGTAATGTTGGGAAGCTGTTCCCATGTGAAAAAATAAAGGTGTGTTGTACCTGCACTTGCCTGTTTGTGTTGGGTAGGGTGGCTGGTACACCCACTGGTGATTCACAAGAGATAGATTGATAGATCACTTTATTATATACTAGGGGGCTTCGCCCTCTGCTCGCTTTGCTCACCAACCACCCCGGCCTGTGCTACGTGCCAGCCACTTTGCGTCTCAGCCGCTCACGTATGTGGATTTCACTTTCACCAAACAACAAATCTTTTAATTCTCGCAGATTCGCCTCTTCATTGGGAAGAAACACTACTTTTCCCTGATGGCAACACAAATTAGACGATCTACAAGTCTTCGACTTAAAGTTTAAATCCAAACAATATACTGTATCAGATCTCTTTTCGCTGTTATTTCACCAAGTTATAATTTCCGTTTGTTTGCGCTAATGCAATCTTTACTATCATTTTTTGAGACTTTCAGATGTTAGTACTTTCATTATCTCTAACCTGCTCTGCAATGTTTTTGAATTCTTTACGACGTTCTACTTTGTCATCTACTCTTTGTCTTTTATTTCTGGCCCCGGGCGTGGGGAAATCTTTTAGCACAAAGTCTAATCTTGAGGGACATGAAAGTATCTCTCTGAAAAAGTCATATCTCGTCCCAGGCTAAAAAGTCTTCTCTCATTCTAGGATCGTTTTATTATAATAGAGAGATATTTACCATCATTAAGTGTGCAGATGACACAACAGTGGAGATGAGTCTTTTTACAGAATGGAGATTCTTTGATTTGTAGACTGGTGCAAGTGTAACAATCTATCTGTTAATGTGGACAAGACCAAAGAGATGATTGTTGACTTCAGGAAGGCCATGCTGTTCACACCCCACTGCTCTTCAATAAACATCTTTGATTTCTGAATGTTGTTAGCATTGGACAGCTGCACCTGCATTGGGCACCAGGCACGAACAAACACTGGACAGAATGATAGGCCCTCATAGGGCAATGCTGTCGATCACTGCTTAACCTAACTCATCCATGTTTGATAAGTAGAAGCAAACAAGTGTTGTATATCTGCAAAAAAAACTTTATGAATTTGGATGGGATATGTAAATTACACACAGATAATGACCAGGTTAGGAATTAAGCTCATGTGACTATGGTTTAAGGCCACATCTACAATTTCCATTTCACGGTGCCACCATTATGTGAAGCAGTTATTCAAAATCAATAAATACACACTTTGTGTTTAAACATGTAATATTCATTTTTGCTAAATTCAACACAATTTGATATATACTAAAATCCAGTATCTAGTAATGGAAATAATTTGGCTCCTATGAAAACCCACCTTTGTGAAAATGTGTTTCACATTTGTGCGCAGCATTAGTGGGATAAAAAAAAATGATTGGTGATTTGAGGCTTTCATGACACCTTATTTTCATCTAATAGCAAAAAGGACAGGAGGGCCAGCTGTCCAAAATGGCATGCGGCACTGTACATCATGAGTCTGGGCCCCCCGCCCCCCCCCCCCCCAGTCATGAATATGAAAAAGAGGATGAATTTCAAAGTGATTAAAAGATACATCCCTTCAATTAATGTCCTGGGCTTCCCGAGGCTCCTACTAGAGCTTACACTTAAAATGATGAATTTTTTTCAAAATATAATTTGTTTTACTGAGATTAAAGTTCAGTATATTAAATCCTAAATGGCATTGATTTTAGAAAGCTTTGCCCTTGGGGGTTCAAGTAGAAATGTAGTTGAGTTTAATCAGAATGTAGTGTTTGGAAAGAGCCATGTACAGTTGGAGCCTAACTTACTGCCACTGTCAAGAAAACATTTCATTAAAATTCCTCATTATTATCATTCCTGAAAATGTAGTACATTAATAGTTTGGTCATTTTTACACGGTTCCACATTATTAGAACACCAAATATTTAACATTAGAAAAATTGTAACGAGAGCAGGCTGTTCACCCCTATTAATTCGTCCATCCTTATTCCCCCCGATTGTCCCAAATAACATCAAGTTAAGAAGGCAGGTTCTATTGTAGGAGTAAAGTTGGACAGTTTAACATCTGTGGCAGAGCGACGGGAATTAAGCAAACTCCTGTCAATCATGAAGAATCCCCCTTGGGATTAATAAAGTATCTATCTATCTATCTATCTATCTATCTATCTATCTATCTATCTAT
>JANRMT010062811.1:8654219-8667575 GCA_026402145.1 Polypterus bichir lapradei | reverse complement strand
TATCTATCTATCTATCTATCTATCTATCTATCTATCTATCTATCTATCTATCTATCTGTCAAAAGCTGAAAGTCCCTAAAGTCCTACTCTACAATTGTGGCCAAAAGTTTTCATAATGACACGAATATTCATTTTCACAAAGTTTGCTGCCTCAGTTTTTATGATGGCAATTTGCATATACTCCAGAATGTATATTATAATTACAAAGTCCCTTTTTGCCGTGAAAATGAACTTAATCCCAAAAAAAACCATTTCCACTGCATGTCAGCCCTGCCGCAAAAGGACCTTCTGACATCATTTCAGTGATCCTCTCGTTAACATGGGTGAGAGTGCCGACGAGGACAA
This sequence comes from Polypterus bichir lapradei, assembly GCA_026402145.1. Taxonomy (NCBI): domain Eukaryota; kingdom Metazoa; phylum Chordata; class Cladistia; order Polypteriformes; family Polypteridae; genus Polypterus; species Polypterus bichir. The sequence continues at coordinate 8,667,230 of JANRMT010062811.1, read as the reverse complement.
GGCTGGAGATGACTCCGTCACACTGAGTGAGTTAGAACAGAGAGGTTGAATTGTTGTGAAGAAGGCTTCAGGGTGCCCAAGAAAGTCCAGCAAATGCCAGGACCATCTCCTAAAGTTGAATCAGCTATGGGATTATTTGGGCACCACCAGTGCAGAGATTGCTCTGAATGGCAGCAGGCAGCTGGGAGTACATCTGTACACACAATGAGGCAAAGACTTTTGGAGGATGGCCTATTGGGTGTCAGGAAGGGCAGCAAAGAAGCCAAGAAAAACATCAGGGACGGACTGATACTCTGTAAAAGGTACAGGGATTGGACTGCTGAGGACTGCTGGGGGAAAGTCATTTTCACTGATGAATCCCCTTTCCAATTGTGTGGGACATTCAGAAAAAAGATTGTCTGGAGAAGAAAAGGTGAGCGCTACCATTAGTCCTGTGTCATGCCAACAGTAAAGCATCCTGAGACCATTCATGTGTGGGATTGCTTCTCAGCCAAGGGACTGGGCTCACTCACAATTTTGCCTTAGAACACCGCCATGTATAAAGAATGGGACCAAATCATCCTTCTCCCAACAGTCCAAGAACAGTTTGGTGACCAACAATGCCTTTTCCAGCATGTTGGAGCACCGGGCCGTAAGGTAAAAGTGATAACTAAGTGGCTCTGGGAAGAAAATATTGAAATTTGGGGTCCATGACCAGGAAACTCCCCAGTCCTTAATCCCATTGAGAACTTGTGGTCAATCCTCAAGAGGTGGGTGGACAAGCAAAAACCCACAAATTCTGACAAACTCCATGCATTGATTGTGCAAGAATGGGCTGCCATCAGTCAGGATTTGGACTAGAAGTTGATTGACGGCATGCCATGGTGAATTGCAGAGGTCTTCGAAAAGAAGGGCCAACACTGCAGATATTGATTTTTTGCATAAACTTAATGTAATTGTCAATAAAAGCCTTTGAAACTTATGAAATGCTTGTAATTCTACTTCAATATACCATAGAAACATCTGACAAAAAGATCTAAAAACACTGAAGCAGCAAACTTTGTGAAAACCAATACTTGTGTCATTCTCAAAACTTTTGGCCACGACTCTACACCACACTACTTGATTGTTTATTCAATGTGTTTATGTTTCCCTGCATGAAGTTGAACTTTCTGACATTTGTGAGAAATCTGACTCTTAACAAGTTTCCAACCATCATCCCGTGTTCTTATTAAACCCTGACAGTAATTCCATGAGTTAAGTAAGAGTTACATATTCTGCCCAGAAGAAGGTCAAATACAGAGAAGAAAGGGAGAGAAAGAGAGTGAGGACCTGGAGAAGATGGCCTAAATATAGGGGCTAACCAAAATGGATCACCAGTACACTGACTCGCAAGAGATAGTGGAAAGGAAATGAAAATGACCACCAGAACTGTAAGTCAAAGAACGAGCTAAAGGTCCAAACCAGCACTCAAGGAGATATTTTGTCAAAGCCAAGACATACTCAGAAATATCAAAAACAACGGCAGGAATTCAAAAAACCAGAAAGACTAAATAATGATCTTTAAGTGCAGCAAAACACGGTTTATCTATCAAGCTAGAAACCCCTTGGGGTGACCATTGCATCTTCGCCAGATTGACATCACAAATGAGTGCACCACAGGGAAATTCAGGGCAAGATCTCCATAGGGAGATCTAGCGTAAAAACAGAAACTTAACATAGCAGCACTTAAATGAGAAACAAAGATGGCATCATGGTAAAATGGGATTAAATAATGAACTTTCACAAAGTTTTCAGGGCCTGTTGCAAAGTATCATTCCCCACAGTCTGATGCTGCCATCGCCATGCTTCACAGTAGGGATAGCGTGTTTTTGAAAATGTACAGGGTACAAACACATAGTTTAGTCTGATTGAGCCAGTCATCAGACCATATAAGCTTCCTCCAGCTGACTATGGAGTCTTCCACGTATCTCGCAAGTCTCTTGGTGGCCTCCCTCAACAGTCGTCTTCCTCTGTAGATGGCCTGCTCTACAGTAGGCAGATTTACACTTCCGCTGTACTCTTTCCTTTTCTTAATCATTCATTTAACTGGACTCCCAGGGATATTCGGGGACTTGATTATATTCTGGTCTCCATCCCTTGAATTACGCTTTTCAATCCCTTTTTCATGGAGTCGCATGGAGTGTTCTTTTGTCTTCATTATGTAGGTCAGGCCACCATACTGACTCACAAGATGACCATTCTACATATAGCGCCATTGATACTACAATGAATTGAAACCTCAGACAGGTGACCGCCTTTGAACCAATTCTGGCATTTCTAAAACTAATTGAATGCACAAGTGATGATTTAGGGGAGTCATATTGAAGGGGATGAATATTTATCTGATCAATCATGTGCTGTTTTTTATTTGTAATTAGTTTAAACATCTTTGCAGTAATCTGTTGTCACTTTGACATTAAAGGGCCTATTTCTGTTGATCAATGCCAAAGAAGCCAAATGAAATCCACTATAGTGTGATGATATTTAACAATAACATTTGAAACTTCTAAGGGATAAATACTATAAGGTCATTACAGGCCAAGACCCAGGACCTTTACTGGGGTGTGGGTGGTCATTGTTTGACTAGAGAGACACCACCTCAGCAGCACCTGGGGCCTCATTCATAAACAGTGCATACGCATAGAAATGTTGCGTAAGAACGCTTCCACGTTCAAATCGCGACGTATAAAACCTACACTTGGCACAAAGCCACGCACTTTTCCACGGTACCTCATACCCTGTCGTATGCAAATTCTCCGCTCGGTTTTGCAGACTGGCGGCATCCAGCGTCAAAGCAGTGCTACTGTTCCTGCATGGTTATTCTTATATTTGCGGCTTTATAAATACACTGAAACTAACCTCATATTGTTGATTAGTGTAATGCATCTGATTGTAATTAACTTGTAACAATATAATGGTCCAGGGAATAGCCACAATATTCCAAATACCATAACTGCTTTAGCGTTGTTACTCTCACTGCACCTTCTTCTTTTTCTTCTTTCAGCTGCTCCCTTTAAGGATTGCCACAGTGGATCATGTTTTTCCATATCACTCTCACTGCACCACTCGGAGTATTTATATCACTGTATCTGAGTGGGGAATCACAGCAGCAGCTGATCAGAAAGAGAATTATCGGTATACAGCATCAAGCCCACACTGCCTCAGCCACAGCAAAACGTTTCAAAGTCTTTCCTGTACGGACCTCGCGGTTCAGAAACAGTTTCATCCCAAGAACTATAAACGCACTCAATCAATTGCTCCTTGTAGAACTGTTTGTACTTATAAGTACAATTACCCCACTGTAAACTTGCACTACAGTTATAATATTGCACAACCTGCACCACTTTATAAAGTGCATATTTACATATGATGACGTTATCATTTGTAAGATGAAATGCAGCAAAATATGTTGATTATATTATACAGATAAAACTTTAACTTCATTTAAATAATCTGTATTGTTAATAATTAAACATGTGAGGACACGGTGCCGCAGCGCTAGCAAGTTCACGTATTGTTCCTGCTTTGCGCTGTATATTTGCTGAGGCTGGCGCGACAATGGAAAGATAGATGAATAGAATAATTAAACACGTACTATGAAGATATTTCAATGTTCCTTAAAAGTTTTGAAGAATCGTTTTGAAGAAGCTTACAGATGGCTTAACGTCTATTACAGAGCAGATTGTGTGACGATTGGGTATTTGGGGAAAGAAAAGTTAGGACAGGAATTGGAGGTTAGTACGTTTGAAAAAGAAAGTACTGCTACAATAAATTATTTCATTGAAGTTCGCGCATGGCGCAGCAACATCTTGTGTGAGACATGAGCAATCACTGCGCCATTGTGTTTACATGTTGTGGCATCCGGCCGGGGCTGGAGCCCGGCCGGGATGCCCAGGAGGACCGGAGGAGGGCTTGTGCCTCCTCCAGACCGCGAGGGCGTGTCCGCCCTCGTTATGTTGGGGGCTTGGAAGCCCAGCCCTGTAGGGACCCGTGGCCACCTCCAGGCGGCACCCCGGTGCCTGAATATCCCTGGAGCCCAGCACTTCCGCCACACCAGGAAGTGTTGGGGGGAAGACGACAAGGGACACCCGGACGGCTTCCGGGTGTGCAGCCGGCACTTCCGCCACACTGGGGCGTGGCTACGGAGGAATGCCGGGAAGCAGCTGGAGCCCATCCGGGTTCCTATTTAAGGGGCCGCCTCCCTTCAGTCGAAAGCGGATGTTGGGTGGAAGAGGACGGAGCTGGAGAGAGGACTGGAGGCGGCCAGGAGAAGAGGCATTGTGACTGTGAGGCCTGGACTTTGGGGGATCGGTGCAAGAGGCACTGGGTGTGCACATAAAACAAATTGTAAATATTGTAAATAAACAGTGTGTGGTGGAACCAACGATGTCCGTCTGTCTGTGTCCGGGTTCAAGTCCACAATGTTTAATAACATGCTTTCATTCCAATCATCATGAAAATGAGACCACGTATACATCTCAGTATTTTAATTATTCAGAGAGCTGTAATATCACGAATGTAATGGATTCTGGGTCCTGTCGGAGGAAGAGAAAGAACGGAAGCACGTAGTGATTCACACACATAGAGCACATTGAAGATCAAATACAAAACAAAGCATTTAACGTGCTACTTTAGTTACGATGTGATTTGAGAAACTGGTTAATTAAATGATTTTAAGATGAAGTTTATGATGTTCTACTTTAATGACAAAATAAACTTCATGATTAAAGTGGAAATTTTGAGATTAAAGTTGACATTTCGTGCTTTTTTCCCACTGTGTGCCTGTTTTTTTTGTCTGTACCCTAATAAGTTCAGACGGTGGGCTACAACTCGCCTTTTCACTGCGACTTTGATATGTGACTTGTTTTTTATTTTGGCACTGTGCGACTTTGTGAACGTGAGCTTTCGAGTTTCTCCAACACGCTACGTCACTCGATCAACTTCCTTTTGTTGATTATACCACTGTTTAAATCAACAAATAGTATGCTTTTCCTTTGCCTCCACTTGGTATTTGCTGAAATTCTTATATTTTCCCCCATGCTTTTCCCATTGTCTTTTCACAGAAGGCTGAGCTTAAGGGCGATTTATATTGATTTGCATATTCATAGAGGCGTAATTCTGGGAGGAGCTGGGGGCGAGACAGAAGGCACGAGCGTTACTTATCACGCTGACCGGGATTTATGGAGCGGAAGAACGTGGAAGTTGGAGTATGCAGATTCCTGTATCTAGATTTTTCTGTGCGTAAGCACATTTTGGCTTTTGTGCTTACATCATGTTATAATGTGAATTCTACGCATGGCGTTATGCATGAGGCCCCTGGTTCTTGGTACCTCTCTAAAGGGTTTAATCTCTCAAATGTTTGTGAGCTGCTCATTCATTAAAGGATGAATTATGGTACCTCTTCTTTTAATTAGACATTTTGTGCTGAGCCCCCTAGGAGTTGAATGGGAAAGTGCTAGCCTCCTACCGGTCTTCCCTGAGCGCAGTTTCTATACTGTCATCAGCAGCCTGCATGTGTTGTGGCCTCTTGCCTGCCTATCATGGTCTCTATTTTCCTCTGTAAATAGGAGATTTCCTACCATCTACTGTCCTGGAAAAGTATCCCCCTCATTCCTAGTCAGCTTTCTATCATGTATGGTTGCCTGTTGTTCTTCTGGAGCACCACCCACAGACAGTGGTCTAATGCCCACCTTAGGGGCTCTAACGTTTGTCTGTCTTGGGCATTCTACCTGAGAGAGTCTACTGCACCCTAGTGGCACCACTGACTAACTCTCCCTCTCTTTCATTTCCCTCTGTCCTGAGCCACTTTAGCAGTGTCCTTGCCTGTGGTGGTCTTTTGCCAGCCAGACAGACTTTCACACATCACAGAACCATTTCCTGCATCATGCAGGTGGGAGTTTGCTGGCGGGCACCTTGCTGTGAGATACATGACAGCCAGCATCTTGATTTGGAAAGCCAACTTAGTCACTGTTCTTGTCACTTTAAAAGCCCAACGAAACATCAGGGCTGTCAGCCATGTCTGTTGACGCCGTCTGCTTAGAATCCTATTATGATCCTCTTAATTCCTGCCCGCAGTATATTATTCACACCAATGAGGCATTCTGACTGTTCACAGAAGTGAAAGTGCATGCCGCCGTACATTATGTGCCAGCAGGCTAGTGGAGGCAGCTTTCATTGAGACATAATGACTCATTGCTGCTTATAGAAATCTCCACTTCCGTTTTTTTTCTCTTCTTGTTATCCGCGCCACCAGTTTCGAGACAATTATTCATGCGTTGCATGCAAAACTAGTGATTTCAGCTGCATATGGGAGCAGGTTCCTTCAGGGTTTCATTAGCAATGGCAGGCATCATTGAAGAGCACAAGCAAGCTGCTGCAGTCTTGTTCATTGTGATAACTTTATTACCTCTGATGCGATTCCCTAAAGATGAAGAGAGGCTTCTTTTCTGTTTCACCTCCTTGCTAATGCCTGTTAGGCATATGTCCACGTACGCTGAGGTGGCAGATTTAGTTGGTGACATCCTTCAGTCCAGACATTAGGCCCTGCCTCCTGTGGATATAACAACTGTGGTATAACATCCAGTGGCCCCAGCTTAATGACTCTGAGCACAACACGGTCATGACAGATGTGCTGGAGGACTCAACTTCTACTCAGCCATGATTATGGTCTGAGGTCCAGGATCTAGTGGTATGTACCCTGAGATGAAGTATAATAAAAGTCATATTGGTCTCCCACATCCCAAAGAAAAACATGTCGTCTTGATAAGGTGATATAAAGTTGCCCCAATGAGTGCTTGGTGCAGTGGATTATCCTTTTCCTCATAACGGCATCCTGCCTTACACACAGTGGATGAAACAGGCTCAGAAAACGTACTTATGATGTGGCTGCTGCAGAAGTCCATCCTTACACAGCTCCTTAGGGATGACAAAAGGGCATCTCACTCACTGCCCGAGAGTCCAAACTCCAAAAGTAATTTGTAAATATTTCCTAAGAAGCAGAATTCCTGAATCCAAGGAGGAATGGATTGGTGTTGTCAAGTCGAGGAAGCAGGAGATTCTAGATTGAATCCAGGACGGGGCCATGACTTAGCAGGAACTGCTGCCCTCCAAAGGAAACCTTGTGAGTGAGGCAGTTGAAGTTTAGAAGTCAGAAGTCCACTTGCTCATCTGACCTGTTAGCTCCTCTGGATCAGTTGTTGCTCACCGTCTCATATGCTCCGGGTTCACAGGCCACTCTGCATGTGTGAGGGTGTGAATTGGAGTAGAGCAAGGCTCTGAGAAATGTCTGGCCAGTGATAGACAGTATAATAGTGAAACAGCACTGCAAAATTCTTAAAGGGAAGACAAGGTTGACTGATGCTATTCACAAGACCATAACCCTTACACTGTCCACTACTAAAATATAACAAAACTGGGCACAAAGTGGCACAATTAAAACACAAAGGAAATCAGGGGTCTTCAGGTGGCCAAGTTGAGTCAGGTCAGGTCATATTTAAATAGGCCGATTGTGAGTAACTGTCCTCCTTCATGATGGACTTTTACTATGTCCATGGCTGGCTCCTGATGCTGCCAGGTTTGACCAGTAGGGGGTGCCACTGAGCTGCTAAACCCTGAGACACAACTACAAGGCAACAGTCCTGGGTTCAAACCCAAGATGTTTTTATTTTACGGTACCTTCATGCCTCCTATTCCTCTTCCATAGCTGTATAATAATATGTTTTCTTGTCTCCTTCCACACCTTCCACATAGTTTCATCCACTCTCATCACAAGTCTGACTTCTCTATAAGAGAAGACCAGCTCTGCTGCAGCATTGCACCTTGGAAGCACTTCCAGGTCATGCAGAAGTCCTTCAAAGAAGGGGAAAGGATCCCCACCATAGCCCCCGTTGGCTCCCATTAACCCTGACAGGGCTGTCTCAACAGACTACAATTCCTAATCTGCCCTGCGGGTATTCATATGGTAGTTCCACCAGTTGGCATACTGACTTGGAAAAGAACCAGCAACCATCCTGGTTTATATACCATTCCATCTTTGATTTCCCATTATGACCTCCCATCCCGAAAATGAACCAATGCTCATTCTGGTCTAGACGTCCGGTTATCTCTGTCTTTCCATTACAGCCTCCGTCCTGGTCAATGAACAATCATCCATCCGGGTCGGGATGCCAGTCCATCCCATGTGATGCTCACATAGGGTAGACCGATCTCATGCAACCTTCAATAAAAATCAGAAGATTTGAAACAAAAAAAATAAGTAAATGAATGAATGAATGTCAAGAGTATTTGTGTGTTCTGTATCAGTGCAGTTCCAAGGGTGGTAATGTGGGAGTAACTTGATTTTTTTTTTAAATTATATACCAGTACATGTTCCTAAAATGTTTTATCTTGCTATTAATAATCAGTTCCAGCATTTTGTTATTTTGGCAGTGGTCGGTCCTTGGTGGCATCTTCTCACTTGTTTAAAATTTAGCATAATTGACATGGCTAAAAGCATAGCAAAGGACGATGGACTTTCTGCCAGGGTATCTGATAACCCCAACTATTGCAATGAAGGTGCAAAAATTGCCAGAACCCCAAAAGCAAACATGTTAATCTTCGCACTCTGTAATCTGCAATCAGCACTTATTTTTCCTCCATAAACTCGATTTACACAGTGGACAAGGACCTCATGTTGTCCTTTTATCACAGTGGGATCCAGTCTGTCATCACCTTCAGCTTCATTGCCTGCTTTAGTGGTCTGACAAACCAAAATCCTGCAGATTATAAAACATGCAGCTAAAATTATTGGGGCTTACGAAGATGATTTGATAAGTGTTGGTAAGAGGGTGACGTTTTAAAATCTCTCAACTGCTCAGAAACATCCATAACCCATAAAATTTAACTTCAGTAAATCAGGAAGGAGAATCCAGCACAAATTGCTCCAGAAATTCTTTTCTTCCCAGGGCCCTACGTATTTTTGGTAAAATATATAATCAGTGATAATACAAAAAGAAAAATCCAAAACTGTAGATGTTTGCATATGTGTTATGTGACCATTTAGGTAATAATGCGCTAGAAGTTTTTCAAATGATGTAAATATTTTAGAATTTCTGTCTCTATGTGTTTTATATTTGTATTTCATTTCTCTTTGTTATTGGATGCAACTGAGAAGGCAGGTTTCATATTTTCTTTTGTAAACGTGATTAAATAAAAACCTTGAAGTTTACACTTTAGTAACTTAGCTTCCTTTCACATACCCGTGTGCTTCATCCAGGACAAACGTTTTGCTGCTGAAATCAAAAAAGGCCGTAGGTGCAAAGAAATCTCAGAATGGTACTAAAATGATGTTAGGTTAGGTTAGGTTTTTGTAGAAAAGGAGCCCTGTTACCAATGCTTCTCCGGAATGCACAGGGGATCCAGAGAGAAGGTGGAAGGCACTGTCCTTCTGACATCAGAGCCACCGTCCATTTCCCTGTTATGAGCTGTCTTAGTGTCTGTGTTTGTGTAGGCCATGTCTGGGTCCAGATAGCGGGGAAAGTCCTTAAAGTTATTGGCTCGTTTTGCTCTCATGCTCCAGGCTCCCCTTTGGCCTTGGGGGCTTAAGAGCGGGCTAGATCCTGGTAAAGGAGCCAATGACACTCACAGTGCAGGGCTTTACTTTGGCCATTGTAGGCTTTGGAGGCTTTGTAATTAGGGTTGGGTGCTGGAGATGTAGCTTACTTAAAGGTTTTCTCTCTTGGCCTTGTTTTTCTCTTTTACTTAGTACTAATTATCCAAACCACACCACAACAAGGTTGATATTTTTGTGGGTCTCCTAAGTTTTAGACTTCTACATTTCAAAACTATTCATATGTCTAGCCTGCCTGTTCAGCTAAGATAAGAAATTTTTAAGACTTTCTCCCTAGTAGATGTGATTTATAAGTCAAAGGAGCAGATGTAGATTCCACTCATTTATAGGACTGTAGGATATGTTGTTCTATTGTTAAGGTCAAGGTGGCAAGTACCCCACTCCAGCCCCTGAGCAGTTTCCTTTGACTGCTCAATCCTCAGGGTGTGCAATAAAATACCTAATACTAGGAACCCCGCAGAGTGGGTTGGGGCCATCTTAATCATCCAAACCCCACTTAAGTTTTTCCCGTATTGGCTACTGTCCTCTAGGTTTTTGGTGTGGTTTGCCAAGTTTGGTGCCTGGTTTGAATATTCTCAGAATTCCTTGTATTTAAATTACCCCCACAATGATTCTCTGTGGTTTATACAAATTTCCTACCTAGAATTCTTAGCTGTGCTTATGCTAACTAGTCTTTTCTGATTGGCTCATTGCCCTTCCTCGGTCAGGTTTCCCCAGTCCTTATTTTATGTTTTCCATGTGTTCCTATAGCTGTCATCTGGGGATCAAAGAGGTGGGCCTGGCACTTGTCCAACAACTGTCCTCCTGGCTCTTTCCCTAAAAGTGTTTATTTCACTTCTTTGCTCTGTCCTGAACACTACAGGTTAATCAGGGTATACAACTGAGAAAGTCCCCCGTGCACTTCTGGTCAGGAGCTTGAACCATGTTAGGTTCTTCAATGCTCACTACTAGACTTCTGTGCTCGGGTAGGCCTCTGGCTCCTTTTAAGATAAGTCTGTCCCATTTTTATCTTTAAGTTTAGGGTTAGGTTTCTAGGTTTAGGGTTAACTCAGAATTTAGTATTTATTACCATCCTTACAAGATACAAAATTCAAAATGTTTATGGCTCTAGGAATAAAAGAGTTCCCAAATCTGTTGCTGTTTACTCTCAGAAACTGAAATCTGCAACTTGATATTAACAGCTGAATTTTAGAGAGAAGAGGACATTTCCAACAAAAAAATAAAAAAATAATAATAAAGTGAATTATGTATTTAAAACAAAAAGCAATACACAAAAGTTGTACATAAGAGCACAAAACTAAGATTTGACTTGTGGCAGAAGCGTAGTGTAGCCAGTAGTATAACAGACAGAACAGGAGCGTTATGGAGGTGAGTGAGGAGGTTTCGTTATGTGATCAAGTATGTCATTATTTGGTAAGATTCCCCCCATACCCCACACCGCCCTCATAGGAATCATTTTTTAATTTGATAAAGAGCTATGTTTTGGACACTTGTTTAGGGTAAAGGTGGCATTTCAGAGGCACCCCCGCCCATCACACACCTAATAGTTTGTAAATATTTTGCCATCACAATGATGAAATGCAGCAGATACATTGAGTTTAAATGTGAATATTTTTCTTCATTTGCTGATCCCCAAGCATCTTACTTGAACACTGTATTTCAGTGTAAACCCTACTGCCTTGCTTTGAAACATATGATTATTTTGTTTTACTTTTCCCACACATTATTTCCTGTGTTTTGCAGTTATTAAATGTGTTTTTCAGATAGAAGAGTATGGAAGGCCTCAGCTGAGTACATTTCCGCTCTGCATAGCCCACGGTGTTTTAATGTAAAAAAGAGAAAAAAAAATAGAAAACATCAAAACCCACACATATGGAGCTACTTTTAATGGACTAACAAAGCAATCTGCAACCTGAAGCAGCGAGGGCTCTCCAGTGAAAGCGCATCCCACAAAAGGTTTTCATATTCCATTAAAGGGTATCACCTACAATTTGTTTTTTTCTTTTTCATGTCTAGTGCAGCTAATTTATAAGACTTTAAGAGTGCTCCGCAACAAGGCTTGCATCTATCTGTCATTGTCTACATCTGTATGCAGGTGATAAGACCTCCTGGAGAAAAAGCTGAACTGAAAACTCCTAAGTTACAGGTTCAAATGCCAGCCAACTTCCAGCCATCTGCAGCAGTAGTCAGCCCCACTGGCACGTAATGGGAGAGTTGGGCATGAGAGGCAATCACCAGAATTTTAATGGGCTAGTCAGACTACATTCTTATTAAAAAATAATTTCAATATGTTTGCTAATTCTAGGGCACACTTCATCTTCTAACTTGAAGATAAATAGCTTGTAAGTCTTTTAAACACATCTGAGCAGTCAATACATCCATTTTCAGAACCTGTTTATTCCAGTTCACAGTAGCCAACTATGGAAACATTGGGCTTAATCCATAAACCAACACTGAGCTGTGTGCCAGTCCATTACGGGACTCACTCGCACTCAGTCACTCGTGGCCAGAGCCACAGATTAACCAAACACAAACACATGTGTGGGATGTACGAGAAAAACTAAAATACCCAAAGAAAAACCCACACCAACAAGGCATGGTTAAGACCCTCACAAGCCCTTGTTGAAACTTGACACTCAAAAGGCTCCCCTTCCCTCACTATCCCTATGAGGCACATGCATATACAGTACTCACACATTATGAATATCTTGTATCAATGATACTGGTTCAACTTTACAGTCCAGTTTTGTTCAATAGTGTATTACAGTGAATATAACAAACCAGACATGCAGAAAGATAGTGTGGCAACCAGGGGGTACTGCAGCTCCCCAGACACCCGACACACAGGCTCTGACAGAAGTTCAGTACAAATAAGAAAGTTTTATTTGTGGGAAACTCTTCCAGGAAATCGTTTACCACACCATGACCACAAGTACAGCTCATTATAACAATACTCTGTCTTCTTCTTCTCTTTCTCCTCCTCTTCTTCTCTCTCTCTGTATCATCCACTCCTCTCTCAGCAAGCTTTGTACTCCTCCTCCTCCTGCTGACTCTGGCTCTCTGAATTGTGGTAGGCAGCTTTTTTTATTTTGACACACAGATGCACTTCCTGGTATCCTGAAGCTGTGGTTTGAAACCACTTACGGATGAGGTAGGAACCCAACAAAGTAGGGCTCGCCAGTCCCCACAGCACACCCTGGTTGCACCCATGGAACCCAACAGGATTGCACCAGAGAACTCTAGTTTCCAAGATGCCACAAAGCTGGGGGTTGCCATCTGGTGTGCCCCCTGCCGGGTAAGGTTCCTGTCCCTCCCTCAGCATAGATAGATAGATAGATAGATAGATAGATAGATAGATAGATAGATAGATAGATAGATAGATA
>JANRMT010062811.1:8638816-8654209 GCA_026402145.1 Polypterus bichir lapradei | reverse complement strand
ATAGATAGATAGATAGATAGATAGATAGATAGATAGATAGATAGATAACTTTATTATACTGTATATATTTACTATCATTAAGTTTGTCGCTGATACAATAGGTGTAAAAACTGCATGTAAACTCATCAGCAACCAAAACAGTCTGGTTTTATGCCTAAGAAGTCTACCATTGACCGCATCCTGGCACTGAGCGTTCTCATAGAGCACAAACTCGAATATTGGCAGAGTTTTTTTGCAGCCTTTGTCGATTTTCGCAAAGCATTCGACTCAGTTGATCGAGCTGCCCTGTGGGACATCCTGAGGGTTCGCGGGATCCCCTCGAGGTTGCTGGATATCATGGTCGGCCTGTACACTGGTACTGTGAGCGCTGTGCAGAGTGGAGGCAGGACCTCTGCATTTTTCCCAGTTGATTCTGGGGTTCGTCAGGGGTGTGTTCTGCTCCTACTCTGTTCAATGCTTGTATGGACTGGTTGTTGGGCAAGGTCGTGGGGTCCAGCGGCTGTGGGTCATCTGTTGGTGAAGAAAGATTCATGGATCTTGACTTTGCTGATGATGCTGTGATCTTCGCTGAGTCAATGGAGGCTCTGATCGGGGTGCTCGAGAGACTGAGTGAGGAGTCTGAGTGTCTGGGCTTGCGAGTGTCCTCGATAAAAAACAAGATCCAGGCCTTTAATGACCTCTTGGGCACAGCCATCAGCAGTGTGTCTGTTTGTGGAGAGTGTGTTGACCTTGTGGAGAGGTTTACTTACCTTGGCAGTGACATTCATGTCTCTGGTGACTCTTCCTATGAAGTCAGTAGACAGATTGGGAGAGCATGGGGGGTCATGAGGTCGCTGGAAAGGGGTGTGTGGCACTCCCGATATTTATGCAAAAGGACTAAGGTCCAAGTCTTTAGAGTTCTGGTGCTTCCTGTCTTACTATATGGTTGTGAGAATCCTTGGGTACCGTTGGTTTGACTTTGTGTCAAATGAGCGGTTGCTCATGGAGTTCCGAATGAGGCACATTACCTGCATTGTGAGGGAGTTTCAGTTACGGCACTACAGCCATGTGGTGCATTTCCCCGAGGGTGATCCGGCACATAAGATCCTCATTGTTGGGGACCCAAGTGGCTGGACCAGGCCAAGGGGTCACCCACGTAGCACCTGGCTGTGGCAGATAAAGGGTAATTTCCGGAGGGTGGGACTGGACCATATGTTTGCCTGGGGGGTTGCAAACTGGGATCCCAAGTTTTTTCGTCATGTAGTGGGTGCAGCAACATACTGTACCAGTGCATGCTCCCCAACTTGACTTGACTTGATGACACAATGATGGTGGGTCTCATCAGCAATGTAGGTGAGTCACCTTACAGAATGGAGCTATGACATTTTGAGCATTTCTTGGCATTAAAATGATCCATATTCTTTTTCAAACACCTCTAAATGACATGTACATTTGTAAAATTAGTTTAATAATAACATTAGCCATCAAAACCAAACCCCAATAAGGCATTGCCCTTCTTTAAAAAATATTTAACAAAGACCTGGCCTAGACTTTATCACTTCTAGTTTCATAATCAAAGGAATAGCCTTTTGGTTTTTCTTGGTCTTTCCCAGCTAGTTCAGGATAGGTTTTGCAGCTATGATGCCCAAGATAATGTGAGAAAATGTGAGAAACAAATGTGACAAAGTTAGTGAACCATAGCACGTGAACACACAAGCACACCTCACTGCAGCCTGCAGATCTGTCCAGCCCCATGTGTCAGGCTGCCATAATATCATACGAGGGGGGACCCAAACATAACAAGAATTTTTTTTTTTAATTGTATATTTCTCTGAACAGTTACAAAATTTAATCACCCTCAAAATACTCTCCCCGAGATACAATACATCTGTCCCACCACTTTTTCCATTGTTCAAAACTGTTCTGAAACCCTTGCAAAGTGATAGCATTCAGTGCCTCCGTCGTTTGCTTCTTGACCCCCTCTACATCCTGAAAACGCTTTATTTTAAGGTCCCTTTTCATTCTTGGAAATAAAAAAAAATAACAGGGTGCAAGTTCTGGGGAGTAGGGGTGTGGGGGAGCCGCTGTCATCCCGTTTTTTGTGAGAAACTGCTGCACACTCAATGCTGTATGTGCAGTAGTGTTGTCGTGATGCAGAAGCCAATCGCCTGATCGCCACAATTCGGGTCATTTTCTCTGCACTGTATCCCACAATAGCTTGAGCACTTTAAGGTAAAAACCATTTGCCTTGCTCAAAGCTTCTTCTTTAAAAGCCTCTCGAAGTATTGTGACAGCTTCTGGTGCTGGTTTCCCCAAAAGGAAACAGAACTTGATGCAAACACGTTATTCTTTCAAGTCTGCCATCACAAAATCAATAAAGATGGTAACAGAGACTCAAGAAAAAAAAATTACACTGACCTTACAGACCTTTCCCCAAGGACGCTGCTTGGCCAAATGATGCAGAGGGCAGTTTAGTACACGCACCTAGCTGGCAAACAATGGAACTAATGCCCCTCCAGCCTCCAGAAACAAAATTCTCGTTATTTTTGGGTCCCACGTATATTTGTAGAGCCGCAGCAGCATGACATCAGTGTAGTTTTAGGATAGCAGTTTTAAATGGCTGCTGTGAAAACGTTAGAGTAATCTAGATGAGAATAGACCATTCAGCCCAACAAAGCTCACCAGTCCTATCCATTTAATTCTTCTAAAATTACCTCAATTCGAGTTTGGAAAGTCCCTAAAATCCTACTGTCTACCACACCACTTATTTCATGTGTCTATGGTTCTCTATTTAAAGAAAAACCTCCTAATGTTTGTGAGAAATTTACCCTTAACATGTTTCTAATTGTGTTCCCGTGTTCTTGATGAACTCATTTTCAAATAACAGTCTCGATCCACTGGACTAATTCCCTGCATAATTTTAAACACTTCAGTCATGTCTCCTCTCAATCTCCTTTTGCTTAAACTAAAATGGCCCAGCTCTTTTAATCTTTCCTTGTAATTCATTCCCTGTACTTCTGGACTCTGCCTAGTAAGTCTTCTCTGGACCTTTTCTACTGCTGCTATGTCCATTTTGTAGCCAGGAGACCAAAACTGCACACAGTACTCCAGATGAGGTCTCACCAGTGTACTAAAAGTTGGAGTTTGGTATCGATACCAGTTTCCAGGTGCTAAAATGGTTCTGAGGCAAATAAGGGATGCCTACAAAACCCTCCCTGTCTTACTCCTTTAATACACCACACAATTACAGTACTTGCTGCCCTGCTCTGAGCCATCACGCCACACTACACACTTCCCTCTTATAGCTGCGAAGTTCCAATCACATTAAAGCAATAAGGATGGGTTCCCCTGTGAAGTCCCGATTCTGTCAAAGGTAATAGGGGTGGAGTCCCCTGTGAAGTTCCAATCGTGTCAAAGCGCATAGTGAGTGTTAAACAAGGGGAAGAGGTGGCAGAGGAAGTCAGAGGAAAGATGACATTTAATTCTGGACGTGAAAATCCCAAAATGCCAGTACAGTATCATTTTTAAATTTGGGGTTTTCTGTACTTTTCCAGTACCAGTATAACACGCAACCCTAGCTATGAAGTACGCTGCGTAAACGCTGGAGACTAGAGATTGCAAGTCCAATAGAGTCTAAGTACAGACCACCTGATGCTCCATTCCATTGAGGAAGCACTTAAATTGCACAGATCTAATGACGTGGAGCAGCCATTATAAAACACGTCAGTGCTGTTACACGATCCACCCAGTTGTTTGCGCCTTTCTCAACACCCAAGGCAAGCCTTGTACTACATTCTCATAAAACATCCTTACGCTACGGTTAAGATTAGAGTTGTGTGAGGGTTAACTGACTCATGAATAATGATGACTATTGAGTAGACATGTCGTGTAGTTGCCGTCTCACGCAGTAGGACTGTCTCTAGGAAAGTAACACTGTCGTGGGCCGGAGCCACATCCTTCGCTGAATTTCCACTGTGAAAATTGTGTGACAGAAACATGCAATTGATTTCGCTGTTCAGCAGATCTCTTGAATTGCAGTGCAACAGAGGTCTCACCAACATCCAGAATGAGGTGATGTGTCTTTTGGGATGACTGTGTAGTTGATCTGGTGGTAGCATCAGCAGCAACCATTTGAAAATCACCCCAGATTATTCATAGACGTGAATTTTGGTGAAGCAGGGGAGCCCGCATTTTAGACAGTTCACTGAGTAAAGCATGGCACATATTTTCGCATGTCTATTTGCTTACAGGTTTAATAGTGCAGTAATAAATGCATTTGAAAATGTACTGAAGTGAAAAGTTAAAGTAGACAGAAAAAATTATACTCAAGTAAAGTAGAAATATTCTCAAAACCTCAAAAGTACAGTAGTAAAATATTTCTATTTCATTATTCTAAGGCAGTGGCTATAAAGCAATGGTAACCAGACGGAAAGTTCTCTGAAACGTGGCACTCTTTGGTAATCCCGTACTCACCTTCAGACAAGCCATGAAAGCAACAAAGCAGTTCAGCGTAATTGACTGAAGCTTCCTGTCCACCAGGTAGAGCTTTCTGAGAGCCGCCAGCATCACTTACACTCCCGTGTCTGCTAATATTAGCAGGAGCTGTCTGCTTCACTTATGCTCCCATTTAGTAGCTATTTCAATCATAGAGGAAATTGAAGAAGAAAATGTGATTTTTTACAAATTAGGGAGCACAGTAAGACTGAAAATGAATGATACAATGTAACTAACGTAGAGTGCAAAGTGAGAAAACCTGAGTGAATAACAGAAGAATGTGACGTGTACACATAGAGCTCTGCAGCATATATTACAACAGACAGAAATGACACTAGATGTGTACAGAGACCCTCACTGGCTGCAATAAGGAAACCATGCTGATCCTAAAGAGGAATTTTATCATTTCATTTTACCAGAGAATGCTGAAAAGCACACACAAAATAATTCATTGTTTGATCTTTTATCCACGTGTTATTGTCTTCATACATTTCGGTTCATGTACATTACTTATCTTATTAGATCACGTTTTATTTGTTGTGCGTTAGAAGTCATGTTGCTGTGTAAAACTAGTGATGGACATCCATGTCTGTTAAAGGTTAACATGAATTAATGAGCGTGAAGTGTGCAATTACTGGCACGAAAATGCTTCTTAGATCACAAACTGAACGTCTGCAAAATACCCTGGAGGCTGCAGACATTAAAATAATTTTAATATTTATAGGATGCACAGTTTATCAAACTGTTGTAAAAATAATGCAAAAATGTCAAGTTGAGTGTTAACAATAAATAAACTGGTAAAACAATCAAGAATAATAATGTGGATTGTGCCGGGACTCATTTGCAAGCTAATTTATGGACTGTCAGTTTACCTGCCTATCTATGATATTGAGCCCTTTGTATCTGCTTCTCTATTCTATGGATTAGCATTCATATCTATCTATCTATCTATCTATCTATCTATCTATCTATCTATCTATCTATCTATCTATCTATCTATATAATATCATATATTACCTTTTCTATCTATCTATCTATCTATGACTGGTACCTGCCAGCCCAGGATTCTAGATCTCAAAGACAGCAGCACTACCCTAAAAAATGTGTGACTCCAAAATACAATGCCTCTGTCTAATGCATCAAAATCCCAGGATCTGTGACTCTTAAATGTGTAAAAGACATGCTGAATGTTTTTCAAGGTGCTGTGTATTAAACATGAGGAGTCCTACCAGTCCTAAAACTAAATAAACTGTCTGCTCAATTAACGCATCCACAAGTCTTTGTGACTGTAAAATGGCACAATTAACAAGATGGATTCATTTTAAATGTGCCAGTATTCCAACCACCATGTAAATCAAAACACCAGGTTTGTTTCAGCTTTAATTAAGTGTACTTAGAATCTGAATGCCTCGTTGAAGTTTCATGCTTTAAATGATTTAAACTTTCTGAGTTTTGCTGGGCCTTTCACTTTAATGACATGGATTATCTTAGCACACCAGAACAATACAGAAGATCAAGCATAATGATCTCCTTGAGATATGGCAAGACTCGGAAATTAGTGCAGGACTGAGCTGAGCACCACTTTGATATGAGACTTGAAACAAAAAGCCAAAATTAGCAGCAAATGAAGAAAAATTGTACTTAATATGATGGAGCGAGCTGTCTAGATGCCTGTGATATAGTGCCTTTCATATCTAATCATTTATCTTTTTGAATAACAAGGGGGCTCTGCCCCCTGCTTGCTTCACTTGAAAACCCCTGTGCAGGCCCACGTGCTAGTCATTTCCCAGATCTACCAATTGCGATTTATTGTGCTGTGCTTTTGAATTAACATGAATATCAACTCTGTCTTTGATATCTCCGTCTTTCGAAACTATTATCGCTGACAATTCGTCACATGTTGGTTTATTATATACGTGAGCGTGATCTTTCGGATTCATATAGAAATCCAAGAAAACTTCTTTGTCTGTGTTTTTCAGATAAATTTCGTGTAAAGTGCAATACTTTTGGACATATGGATTTGTATCCATTATTGGCTGTAGAATTTCTAATACGTTCAATCGTTTAACTCTTTCGATTCTATGTTGCATCACTTCTCCATGATCATTAATATAAACCTGACCGAATTGTGTTTTCTTTGAAATTAAACTTGTAGTAGCTTTAATTGTTGTGGGACCACAGATTCTCATAGCGCATGGTCCTGAATTGTGTAAATCTATGTTTTAAGCATTGAATGATGCAAAAGCGAACAGATTATTATAGATTTTAATATTTTGCCTGTAGTGTTTGTAGATTTCACTTTCACCAAATAACAAATCTTTTAATTCTCGCGGATACACCTCTTCATTGGGAGGAAACACTACTTTTCCCTGATGGCAACACAAATTAGACGATCTGCAAGTCTCTGACTTAAAGTTTAAAGCCAAATAATATCTACATACTTCTGTCATATCATCTATGTCCATATATTCAATCTTTTTTCGGTGTTCCATTATTTCACAGAGTAATAATTTCCATTTGTTTGTGCTAATGCAATCTTTACTCTCAGTTTTTTGAGACTTTCGAATTTTAGTACTTTCACAATCTATAACCTGCTCTGCACGTGTATCGTGCCAACGTTTTTGAACCTCTTTACGACATTCTACTTTGTGATCTACTCTGTCTTTTCTTCTTCTACTGTTTATGTCTTTTATTCCTGCCCCCACATGGACCTGTTAGGTTTTCAGTTCATCTCTTGGCATAAAGTCTTGTCTCGTGGGACTTGAAATCATCTCTCTGAAAAAGTTTCATCTCATCCCCAGATTTTTTTATATAATAGAGAGATGTCTTTTCTATCTATTGTGGTCTATGGCCGGCCAGTCATCCCAGCCAATACCCCCAGACCACCAGGTGGAGCCCTCCCTGCAGCATGGAGGTGCCCCGAATACCAGCAGGGAATTATGGACAATGGAGTTTTCATCCTCAGCCCTGCTGGATACCACAGGGGCCACTAGATGGAGGAGCAAAGAATATTTGCCCTACGCCCCGTCCGAGTCACATGGACAAGAGGAATGACGTGCTTCCGGGGTGAAGAAAAACGACTTTTATCTGACCCGGAAGTGTTCCTAGTCACATGGACAGAAGGAGCAAAACACTTCCGGGTCAAGGACTATAAAGGACTGTGGGAAATCCTCAGATGAAGAGCTGAGCTGGGTGAAAGGGTGGCAACGCGTGTGGGAGTGTGGAGGATTATTGATTATTTGTATTGATTGTAGTGTATTTAATGAGTATTGTGGAGAGGAGGGTGCGTTGTGCACTGTTGATTATTGATAAAGTCAACTTATTGGACTTTTATCTGGTGTCTGACGTATAGTCTGAGGGTTCAAGGGAGCGATAGCGCCCCCTATCTGTCACAGTATCTATCTATCTATCTATCTATCTAATGTAAATCCTATTCACAAAATATTGTCTGCTATTAAAATCTAAAAAACAAAATAATGTTATCCCATTTTTTTTCATTTGCACACCCCATCATTTTCTTCATTTGGCATTTCAGTTCCCATTTGTGTAAGAATTACTTATAAAAGATGTGAAATCACTGCAGTTTTTTTTGTCCTGTGCCTTCTGACTCACCGGTATGACCAAAAAAAAAACCCAGCAGCATATGATATACTACTTGAGTTATCCTGATGTCTAGTTATGTAAAACAAGCTTTTGGGGGTTTTGGCCCTCTGGACTCAGAATCAAGGCCATTTTGAACTCTCATGATACACAGTAAACCAGTAGATGTCTTCAGTAAAAACAATCAGAAGAACTTGAAGTTGTGCGTGCAACATCTTCTGACACCAGTGGTTCACTCCCTAATGGGATAGAAGGGGTCAAAGTTCACACTTTTTACGATAATGGGCTCCAGTAACATAAGCACGTGGAGTGTCATTTTATGCTATTTCATGGTTGCTGATCGTGAATATGATTATATTTTTGATATGTGATTCTTTATGGTGGTCCTAGCCCGCTAAGAGCCACAAGGTTAAACAAGAGAAATTTCAAACATAAGAATGTGGGCTGTCATTTTAGATTATTTCAAGGTCAGTGATTACAAATATGATGTTATTTTTTACTTTTTTTTAATTACAGTTGAGAATATTTCAACTTTGAACATTTAAATTGGACACATTTTAATATTTAAAATAATTGTTGCAGCTGTTGTTTTTATTATATACTTCTATCTCATGAAGTAAATCTTTTTATTGCTTATGAACACCCTGGATTAAGGCATCTTATGCTAATTCAGACCTTTTAGTTTTATTATTATTATTATTATTATTATTATTATTATTATTATTATTATTCAGACAGGTTGTTTATTCAGTTTAAAATATCAGTATTAACTTTTAAATATCCTATAGCAAATGAACCATAAACTGTCACATTCTTTAAGAATATATCCCTCTCACAGCAACTTTGCGCTTAAGGACAAGGGTGGATCTACCATGAAAATCTTAAACTGCAAGGCCCGAGTCCCAGAGGGACCCCAGAAGTGACATTTGCCCACACTGCTTAAAAATAGTGGGTGTCTACTGTACAAGAAGGGGCTTTTAAAAACTCTACCTGTAAAATTGTGGTGACCTGTTCTGGGACAACCACATTGAAGAAGATGACGGTGGTTACTCAATTCTCACTACTCGCTGCAAGGAGGACCCCAGAAGAGTTAAAATGTAGGGTCCGTTACTGCTTAAGGACACTGACTTGTATAGAAGCATTTTGCTAAAATAATTATACAAAACCCCTACAAAAATCCACACTAAATTTTTCTGACAATATAACACACAAGCAATCAGATATCACTTCCGGTTCCTGCAATGAAGCTGTCACTTCCGGTTCTGGCCACAGTGATGTCACTAACGGTTCCTGCAATGAAGATGTCACTTCCATTTCTGGCCACGATGATGTCACTTTTAGTTCTTGCCACAATGACGTCACTTCCGGTTCTGGCCACAATGATGCCACTTCCAGTTCCGTCCACGATGATGTCACTTCCAGTTCCAGCCACAATGACGTCACTCCAGGTTCTGGCCACAAAGACGTCACTTCTGGTTTCCGGGCACAACGATGTCACTTCCGGTTCCTGCCACGATGATGTCACTTCCCTCTGTAATCAGTTCGACCTTGGACTAAATTCTATACACAACTATACTACAATCCTTGCCTTTTTGCAAATTTTGATTCAAGTACACGGGTAGCTGCCCCAAACCTTTTTTCTGTGTGTCGAGCTGTATCATTTTCACAGCATAAAATCAAGCAAACTGTGTTGTTTGGGTGCAATTAACATAAGTCCAAAAAATTAAGTTAAAATCTTGAATGATGAAGAAGTAAAACCTTTTTTGTGTATTATCTTCTGTGTTTTTCGCACTGCCCTCATCAGGACAATGGAAGTTACCGAGGTGTATCCCAAACCACCCCGCAGACCCAAACTAACACCACCACCATTTATCTGTAGCTCCACGGGGCTCCTTGACCGCCCATATACTCTAGCGTGTCCCGATCCTCGATCCTTCTACTAGCTTCTGTGGTGTCTACCTGCTCCATCTGCCCTGTTGCTCAGCAGACAGGATCACTGCCACAGCCCAGAACTTCTAAGCAGCACTCGGCTTTGCTCTCTTCTCAGCCAATGCTGCCTTTCCTGTCCCTTGTCCGGATATTTCTCCCACAAGCGATTGCCCATTCGAGCTAAACTTTCTTTTTGCTAGAAAGTGTACCCCTCTTCCTGTGCTAACCCACTTCATTTCATTTAATTAGACCCAAAGCAGGTTCCCACAGATTTCCATGCTGCTTCACGGTAACTATCAACTAAACCATTAAATCAATGCACGTGCGCACCTCACCTCAGTGTGGATGAAAACAGATTGTGCTAAAACCATTGTGGACAGTAGGGGCTCTCCAGCTCCTTAAATACCCAACACAAACAGGCACGGACACAATTTAAAAGGGCAAAGAGTCATTTACTCATGGGATACTCTTCTTCAGGCGTTTGCCTTCCACAGCCACTATTACAAGTATGCACTAAACATGAGTCTCAGCATAATAAAGCACTCTTTTCCTTCTTCTCTCTCAGTCACCGTCTCCTCTGCTCCTCCTTGCAAGCTTCATCCACCTTCCACCCAACTCTGACTCATCAATGTGAAGCAGACAGTCCCTTTTGTTTAGCCACCCCGGGTAAGGCGGAAATCTTCCAGCACCCCCTAGCAGCACGCGGTGCACCCAACAGGGTCAAGTTAAAGAATTCCAAGTGGTGTCCTGTGGGAATCTGGAGCACTGCTGCAACCCAGGGAAGCTGGCATTCTGAGGGAGGCAGCGCCTTAAAGAAGTTGCCTTCCACCATCCTTCAATTTCTTGGGTGTCCCAGCCCGGTTGGACTGTCGGCCATCCCTTACACCATAAAATCAATAACTAAATGATTCAAATTAGACAAGTTAAATTAAACTAAATTAAACAATTAGACTTTTTTCACCACACTGGGCAACGCTAAATTTGTGAGTAGCATAATTGCATAATTGACTCCTTCTTCATCTATAAATGCTATCTGAGAACAACATTATCATTACTCCTGACTATGTACAGTATATCTTCTGCCTGAGGTGACCTTTGTTTCAAAGGAAACAGTTATCCCTTTAAAAAAACAATCTTCTTTAAAAAATGGGTGAAAAAGTTGGTTTATTGTTGGCATGGCTTTATTAAATCCGTTAATTCTGATTAAATCAGTTAATTCAAATAAAGATTATTTTCACTTTTACTGATTAAGGGGAAAAAATGAAAAAGTCAAGTGTACCATTGCTTACAGAATGACCTTCTTCATTACAGGAAGATAAATAAATATGTGGAAAATGCGTATAAATGTATCTTTTTGAAAATGTTAGCCTGGTGCTAAGCAACATGGCAACAAGACAGACAGTGAGTCTGTCACCGACATGGAGGAGGCTGCCTTAATTGGGAAGCCTTTCTTTCTTCCTTTGATGTTTCAGAGTTGTCATTTCTTTAGGTCAGAACCTTCCATTATTACTTACTTGTATTAATGGCACCCGAGTAACTTGTTTTTGACAGCTACTTGGCAATTTGAGATAAAAGCTTACCAAGCGGCATTGAAAGCTCAACTCCTGTTGGCACACGTTTCTATCATCCGACCCCTAAGCCCAGGTAGGAAGATCCACCTGTCAATACAAAAATGGCCCCCACGGAAGAGCAAATTGTGGATGTCTGAGGACACAAACCAGCTGTGTTCATCGCGGCCTCTGAGAGGGTGTCCAGAGTAAAATATATACACATGGATACAGAAAGAGTCAATTTCTGCACACTTCATTGTGCTATAGATTTCATTTTAAATTGATAAATTTGACATTTTTGCAGATCAATCAATCAGTAACCCATAATGACAAAGTGAAAACATGTCTTCAGAAGGGTTTACAAATTTGTTAAAAATCAAAAACTGAAATCTCTCATTTCTGTAAGTGTTCAGACCGTTTACATTCCGAATTGTGACCAGGTGTATCCTGTTTGCTTTAACTATTCTCAAGATGTGTCTAGAACACGGGTGTTGAACTCCGGGCTTGGAGGGCCGCAGTGGCTGCAGGTTTTCATTCTAACCATCTTCTTCATCAGTGGCCAGTTTTTGCTGCTAATTAACTTGTTTTGCCTTAATTTTAAGTAACTTGACTCAGGCCCCCTAGTTGTCTCTTTTTCCTTAATTAGCAGCCAAAAAATAACGAGACACAAAACAAGCCGCCACATGACCAGCTCACATGTGCCCATCACGCAATATCTGAAAATAAAGAAAGGTGAAGGTCTCAGTAAGGTTGATCTCTCAGGTCACCAAAACATTTTGATGGTGTTCTTAGAAAAAACAGAAAAATCAACACCTTTGGAAATGTCTGCTATGGCAGAATGAGAGCAGCAATAACCCATGGAATTAAATAACGAGTTTAATTAATAGCAAGAATCGGCCTCTCATTAAGAAACTGGTTGGAGTTTGAAATCCCAGTTTAGTTGGTCATCTGTTGGCTCGTTTCACGTCTCATTTCTGTTTGGCTGTCATTTAATGGAGAAAGGAATAAATTCAGAGGACTGAATCCTTAAAAACAAGGCATTAAAATGAAGGGTAAAGGAGTTAATTAGCTGTGAAAACTAGTCACTGATTAGGAAGAGGGTTAGAGTGAAAATCTGCAGCCACTGCGGCCCTCCAGGGCCGGAGTTTCACACCCTGGGTCTAGGATGTGACACGATCAAAGAAATGATAATGTTAGTTTGTGAAATATGCTGTTTGCAGTCGTTTTATATTGCTTACTCATCTTATTGTGTGTGTGCATGTGAAAACATAATAAAGGACAATATACAAAATAACGGACTTGTGTTAAAATGAATGGTGGTAAAATAAAACTAACTTTAGGAAGAAGATAACTCCCACTGGCCATTATGAGGAGCATTTTCTTCCTGCTAACTGCTGTTTTTGTAGTTATTGAAAATTTACACTTCAAAGTTGTTTTCCCATAAAGAGTAAATACTGTATTTTTAATTTCCATGAAGTTTTGTATTTCTCGCCATAAACTCAGGCCTAACACAGATGGATTCCAATGGAAAAGGGAGTTTTATATGAGCTGCATAAACTTAGATTATGTATTTTTACAATCGTAGCATCTCAAACTGATTAACTGTTATTGTTTCATTTTCACATCTATTACATGTATAAAAGGTGATACTAAAATGCTTATATGCTTCAGTTGTTAAGAATAGATTTAAATTTTGACTTATTTTTACTTATTGAGAAAATGACTTAACGATAAATTAAGCTAAATATTTAGCTGGGCCACTTGTTATTTTCCTCCTAAAATCCATTATTTTATATCAATACATGAACAACCATATACTAAACTTTATTCAAAACATATCAGAACTATAGTCAATTTTTATAGAACTTTTTTTATATGGGTAGAGTCCACCTGTGGTGAATTGAACTGGTTAAACGTTATTTGGAAAGGCACACACTTGTGTATTTAAGATCCCACAATTCACACTGCATGTCTCCACAAAAACCAAGCCATGAAGTCCAAGGAACTCTCTGTAGGCCACCATGATCAAAGTGTGATGAGGTATATAGATCAGGGCAGAGGGATAAGACCATTTGTAAATAATTTGAGTGATCCCAGGAGTACAGTGGCCTGTATAATTGTGAAATGGAAGAACTATGGAACCTTCAGGACTCTTCCTAGAGTTGACTGTCTGGCTAAACTGAGTAACCAGGCGAGAAGGGCTTTGTGCAGGGCAGTGACTAAGAACCCAACAAACACTCTAACATATTTTTAGAATACCTCTGCTGAGATGGAAGGACCTGTTCATATGGCCACCTTCTCAGCAGCATTCTTTAGTAAAAGATATATGATAGTCTGATTGAATTTTGTCAAATGGCAATTAAAGGCCTCTGAAAGGATGAGCATTGAAAAGATTCTCTGGTCTGATGAGACAAAAACTGAACTCTTTGGGCAGAACTCCAAGCACTGTGTCTGGTGAATACCAGGGACCATTCATCACCTGCTTATTAGCATCCCTACAGTGAAGCATTTTGAAGTTGATAACATGCAATGGGGTCCTTCTTAGTGGTAGAGACAGGGAGACTGGGAAGAATTGAGGGCAGGTGGTCCAGGGTGCACACAACCTCAGAGTGGAGTGAAGGTTCACCTTTCAGCATAGCAATGACCTGAAGCATACAACCAAGACAACACTGGAGTGGCTTCAGGACAAATCCCTGACAGCCCTTCAGTGGCTCAGACAAAGTTCAGACTTAAACCCCATAGAGCACCTGTGGATAGATCTGAATAAGGTAGTTCCATCCAGACTAATGGAGCTTGAGAGGATCTGCAAGGAGGAATGGAATAAACTGCCCAAATCTGGGTGTGTAGAGTTTGTTAGGACTTACCCAAGAAGAACTGAAGTTGCAATTGCTGCCAAAAGGGCTTCTACAAAGAACTGAATTAATGGTCATTAAGGGCTCAATTTATTCATTTAAATTTAAATTTACAACACAGTAAAGTGTGCTGAAAGTGAACTGGCCTGAATACTTTAATCCTTCAAACTGATAGGAAAATATTAGCAAAGGATTAGTATATTCTTGCAACAGTGATGGACTTTTATATTTCTGTTCTGCTCTCTTTATTCTTATACAGTGCACTTCAGAAAGGTTCAAAGTGTGACTATATTTTTGGTCTAGAAATCAATGTGTCACTCCCTGCTGTCTTATCTTTTATTTAGAGTCAAAACTAAGGTGGTGTCTGTATATGAAGTAATTGTCAATGATGCATAAGCAGCCTTTCTGTACTGTATCCATTCATCATTTTAACCAGGGGTGCCAAACTCACTTTTACCGAGGGACAAAAGTAACACTTTATATATTCAGTAAGAGATGAAATATACCAGCAAACAATTACCGCTACATTTTCCTTTTAAAAAAAAAAAGTCACACAGGTACCAGAAATGTTTTCTTCCTAGAACAGCACATGGCAGCTTCAAGCCTGCAATTACAAAGGAAACTGTCTAGTTGTAATGACTCGTCAAGAAAGCGTGAAAAGAAGACATGCCACACTGACATAAAGAACTTCAGTGTTTAGGCATGACTCCAAAGACATGACAATCCCACTGCTGCCAATCTTCTCACTTTTCAAAATTGCACAGATATCAGGGTATCAGTGAGCTGATGGTGTACCAGGGGCCGAAATCTGCACAATATGGAGATGGTTTTACCACAGTGGGATACTTACAAATGAATTCTGTCCAAAACTGGTTGGACGTAAAGAAAGTGTGGGATGCCAGATATAAAGTGCACTATATAATAGATAGATAGATAGATAGATAGATAGATAGATAGATAGATAGATAGATAGATAGATAGATAGATAG
>JANRMT010062811.1:8589974-8616647 GCA_026402145.1 Polypterus bichir lapradei | reverse complement strand
TCAATCACGCACCAGCCTCGGGGCGTATCTTATATCTGCTTAGCTAGTGAACAAGAAAACTACTTAACAGATTTAGAACAGGCTTTTTCTTATAATTTGCTTGAACATTCCGGTGGATTTTACGATTTCGTTCATCGCACTAAGAATAATAGTTTGCTTGCAGGAGCGATATATTCATGCTAATCCGAGACAGAGGCTGTGGGCCAAGAGGAGTGGGGAAATGTAACACCAGGAATGGGGAGACGGTCTACCTCTGTGTTTTGGAGTGTACCTTGCCTCCGCTTGGCAAGTGATATCTTTTTGTTTATTGATTTTTAAAGTTTGTCCTGTTTCACTACTACACGGGTGGAGCCGCAGGGGACGGCTAGTATATATATATATATGTATACATATGTATATATACATATATTGTGCAAGGATTCCACAAAACACAGGAAAAGGTTTGGGGGCAGCCACCTGAGTACTTGAAAAAGGCTGCCAAGTTTGAAGACTTTTGGTTCATGTGACAAACACGTCTTAACGGTCCAACAATCAAACAACACAGACAAGCAAACATGGCAGTTTTAGTCGGGTAGTGTGATGTTATCAGGGCCGGGACTGGAAGCGGTGTCATCGAATCCAGGTGAAATTTACCTTGGTTGGTCTGCCGATAAGAAATGAGGAAGGATCAGTGCACTCTACCACCCCATGGTCTGACATGGAATTATACCTTTTTGAGCCCTTCAATTGTCTCCCATGTGCATATTTATGACAATATATATATATATACAGTATATAATTACTGTACAGTGATCCCTCCTCGATTCGTTGAAATTATGTATGTAAACACACTGTTTATATACTACACACAAACATACATATCGTATATCATTGAGGAGTTTTATTTAATACGTGATACAGTTTTAAACACATTGTAATTGATTAGGTGATATAAAAATAAATGAAAAATCTAGAACATGTAAATATAAATAAAACCTAAATGTTATTTTAAAGATATCGAGTGTCTCCAATTTCACATGTGTTACAGCCATTACAATACACAGGCCACCAGCAATAAATATGTACAATGCAAGAAAAATTGTATAAAATGTGTTAACAGTTACACTAAAAGTACATACATGTACTAAGTACGTAGAAAATTAGTTATGGGTACTCACCAACAATGACACGACGACTTGTCTGATAATGATGACATAAATGTTACTGCACAACAAAGGAGAGCATTACAGCTCTTCTAAAGGAGCTTCTTCAGGTGACTATATAGCACCGCGGTATAGCTGTTCCCTTCCTTCAACATATCCAAACCTTTTACCTTTTCGGAAATCATTAGCATCTTCCATTGGCACTTGGGCATGGCCCCGGAAGCAGTAGCAGGAGCAGATTGCTTTGGAGATATAACGAAGGGCTTGACTACGCACAAAGATAAACACAAAAGAGCACAAAAGTTAACTCTTTACATAGCTGAATGAGCGAGACGAGATGCTGGCTAACGCAAAGCAGAATCGAATGCTGCTCTCTGTCGCTGAGAAAATCAGCACCCAGAAACTTCGTGCTCTGGTTGGGTAGCTTCTCAGCCATTCGCCAATAGCGTCCCTTGTATGAAATCAACTGGGCAAACCAACTGAGGAAGCATGTACCAGAAATAAAAAGACCCATTGTCTGCCGAAATCCACAAAGCTCCCAAAAATCTGCGACATATATTTAGATATGCTTACATATAAAATCCATGATAGAGTTTAGCCGCAAAAGCCGAAGCGCGATATATAACGAGGGGTTACTGTATGCTGTAAAAACACAATTCTCATGCAGTGCAGTGTGGCAGATAGTAGAGTGATGAGGTTAGAGCTGCGACAGTTGTTTATTAAAGTGTATTGCGTTGAATAAAGTATAGTAGTTTCCCTTCTTCAAGAAAATGTTACCTGGTGTACTTTCTTCTCTCATGAAGCACAACAAATCCAATGATAAATCCTTAACTTTATAGAATTTCTCATTGTTAAGGAAAGCCTGGCTTTAATTTCTAATTATCTTCACTGAAATGATCTTAATGTTAATTTTGTGTAGTATCTTTAAAGGCAGGCATCATCTTGAAAAGGAATTGTGTGGGTGGCAGAGGAGGATTGTATTTTCTTCTGTTTCAGTTGGTCCATGTGTCCATTATAACCCAGAAGTCATTAACTGAGTGTGTAAATAGATAGATGACGTGAGATGCATGAGGTGCGCCATACACCATCTGACGGTGTACTCTCATAAATGGGCTTGCATAGGTAAAGATTGGTTTATTCCTTAACTCCATCTGCTGGTCTGATGTGCCCTGCACAAATCATGAAGAAAACACTGACTGGAGAAGCAAGGTCTACATCACACCACCATTTATTGCAGCATCTTTAAGTGAATATGTACAGTATGCCCTGATGGATGGGTGAATAATTTGTCATCTTGGCCTCTCTGCCTATCCATGGCTGATTCCGGACTTAAGTCCCATATTGTCAGAACAGAATTTAATCCTCCATGACATTCTAAGTGGATTAAGTTGGCTTGTAAATGCACTCAGAACTGAAATTGAATCAAAATCCTCAAAGTTGCCACCTCTGTTTTAATTCTGGTCTATTCTTTCCACCTCATTGTAGGTTTGAAAGCTGCAGGCAGTTCTTGTCTATTGTGTGAAGTTTACATGTTCTCCCAGTGCCTGTAGGTTTTCCTTTCCCACAACCCCAAAGACATGTGCTGTCAGGTTGACTGGCAATTGTAAACGGACTCTGTGTGGGAGTACCATGGAATAGAGTGGCGCCTTGTTCAGGGCTGCATCCTGTTTTGTATCTAATGCTGCCACACTGTGTGCCAACCCACTGAAACCCTGAATAGGATGTAAAAGATAGCCGGCCCCACACAGACACAACAACAGATGTCCACAACACACATGGTTTATTTACAATTCCCAACACACAAAGCCAATGACAGTGTACAAAAAACCCACACTAACTTAGTCCTTGTCCTCTCTTCAGCCACATTCACTCCTCTCTCGCAAGCTCCGTCGTCTCCCTCCCAACTCCGGCTCTTCGAAGGGAGTAAGGATGTGCTCCAGGTGCTCGGTGATGGTCTTCCGGCAGCACTTCCTATTGTGGCGGAAGTGCTGCCCTTACACCGAGAAGCACTCCAGGCGTACACAGTTCCTGGTTCGGCAGCTCTTCCTGGTGTGGCGGAAGTGCTGTCCTCCAGGGCTCTAGGACTGTCCAGGCGCCCCCTGGTGGTGTCCACGGGTCTCCACAGGGTTGAGCTTCCCATCTCCATTTCTGTGGCCCTGATGGAATCCAGGGGGGCTGCCCTCTTGCGCCCAGGGAAAGATAGTGCCCCTCTCCTAGTCTGTCCTTCTTCCAGGCGTTCCGGTGGGGCAAGATCCCTGGTTGTCTGCCCCAAGGGTTAGGCAGGATATACTAATATTCTCCAGACTTCTTAATAAGATTCAAGGGGATATATTACATTACAACATGGTCAGTGGTACCCAGCGTTAAATAACATACAGATGCTGTCATTGAATGCATTTCCTGTCGAGAAACTTTTTGTCCCCAAACCTAATATTTCACTGGCTAAACCCAAAAGGGGCAACTTTGCATACCTGGGCCAAGTCCCGGAAATGCTTCCTAGGGATGCTTCTCTAATGTAGCGCAGGTGTGGTCACTAAATAAAGATCACCAAGGAAAAAACATTTCAGAACAAAACATAGCATGTGGTCTTCCAGTGCAGAAAAGGGGGGATCTGTGTGAAATTAGACAGAGAAGGGCTCAGCATTGCGCACAAACACACATAGTTTGCAGTTGATCAGCAGCAAAAATGGCTCACTAATTAAGAAGATGGTTAGAATGAAAACCTGCAGCCACTGCAGCCCACCAGGACCAGAGTTGGACACCCCCTGCTCTAAAATGAATAAAAGCTCCCGTTATACAGATCTGGTTGAGGTAATACACTAGAGAGCACTCTCTTCATAAAACACACAATATGGAAGCTGTACACATTCTGTCAAATTCCATATTATAATGAATAACTGTAAAGGACAAAGTTGTACTGCATTAAGGGCCCCACACTTAAACATTACACTACATGCTAATCGCATCTCACAAAGTTATAATGGCAAAGTGCTTAACAAGTAGAGTGTTAACTTTAAAGAACAAAAAAAAATCTTATCTTAAAGGACAACACATTTGCTAAAAGAATATGTTAAAGGCTTTTAGAGCTGCTTTTTGCATTATTTACTTCATGAATGCCACACAACAAACCTCTTTCTGTCATTTAAATCCATTATGTGTGACTTAGGAGCTCTCCCACTAATGGAATAAACTCACTTCACCTTCATGACAGTCCATCTCTTCCTCTGACTCATTCTAACTGGTGCGAATGAATCACAGAGGAACGACTGCTATTACTTGCAGATTGCTGGTTTCACGTTTTACATTGCCAGTCACTGAACTGCATTAAAAACATTATCCATTTACAAGACAATGTGCCAGGACACGTGGAGGGAGCAGACGCTCTGGAGCTCTTTAAGAAAAGACTGCATTTATGGTGGGCTGCACGGTGCCACTGAGGGTAGCACTGCTGCTTCTTCACAAGCACTAGTAACCCGATTTTCAATTCCAGAACAGCCATTGTCACGTTCTCCCAGGATCTGTGTGAATTTTTCACTCCGGTTTCCCACCTACATCACAAAATAGGAGTTGTAGGTATTTTGAAGGCTCAAACTTGGCCATGTATGAGTAGGTTTGTCCTCTGCTAGCATAGAATCCCATCAAGTTCTTACCCTTTGCCTAATGTTGTCAGGATAGGCTCTTGGTCCATAAGCCAATATTGGGAAATGAATGGATGGAGGGATAGAAGGATGGACAGATTTACCGTTCCTCTGCAACACAGTTTGGTTTTCCAGGACAATAGTTTTCTGCATCTTTCCCATTTTTGCAATGAGGAAACCACAATCATCTATCAATGTGGGATGGTTCTGGTTGACTACTAATACTTGCAGATCTTGCCAATAAGGTGCATGGTGGTCAGACATAAAAGTAAGAATGTCCTCTCTTCTCTGTAATGTGGCAATAAATGCGAAATTCAGCTTAAAACTAGGTGATTATACAGTACATATATGAGCCAAATGACCTCCTATTACCATCTGATGTCATTTAAAACATCCAAAGGCAGATATTCAATCTTTATATTTATTGGGTAGTGACTAAAAGAATGAAATCGCAAGTGCAAGTGGCCAAAATCAGCTCTCTCCATAGGATGCTTGGGCTCTCCCTTAAAGTTAGTGTGAAAAGCACAGACATCCAGAAGAGACCCGGAGTAGAGCCACTGACCCCCCGCAGGCGAGAGGAGACAATGGAGGTGGTTAGGTTATCTGATATGGACACATCCATTATGCCTCCCTGTGGCGGTTTCACAGGGACGATGAGCTGGGAGGAGACCCCAGGGCTTGCTGGGAGGATTACTGTATATCACTCAGATGTCCGGGGACTGCCTTGGGAACTAACAATATGAGTTGGCAAGTGTAGCTGGGGAAAGGGATGTATGGGCATCACTGGTAAGACTGTTGACCTGGTTTTGAATAAGCGGTGGAAAATTAATGAATGAGTGAATGAACTTGTACACACTTTCCCAAAGCAAAATCAAATTCAATCTGCTGTAACATAATTGAATAGGGTGCCCCGCAGATCACTGCCAGGGTATCTTGCTTTCTTATGCCTAGTGCTACCAGGATAGCCTCTGGCATTCTGCAACCCTGTATTAGAATAAGCTGATTCAAAAAATGAATGAATGAATGACTCAGTGATTTGAAAGCAAATTAAACAGTGCACTGAATGGAGCCAAAACAGCAGCACATTACAAAATCAAGAAAGACCCTAGCAAGACCATAAAGATGCTTAAAGAGACAAACGCTGCAGAGTAAGGGAAAAGAAAATGTCAGTTATTGACTGCGAATTTCATTCTTGAATGGACAAAGACCATGAAATTGAGGCAGAAGGTCAGGGCTTAAGGTATGGGGTTTGAATGAAATTAAGTCAATGTTCCCAACTTATAAGCTCATCATAATTATTCAAGACACTTTTTCATGGACTTTTTTAACCCAAGAACCCCAAAAATGTTGTACCATCTCATCAGGGCTCCACATAAATATAATCCAACGTTGCAAAGCATTGTCTGATGTTGGATCTTGGTTACTTCTAACAACCGTCACAAGGCCTGATTTTGGATAATAGTAGACATTTGAACCAAAACAAATTGTTAACTATAGCAGACTATTATCAAATGAGCGATCCCATGTCACATGATATCTCTAGGCCAGGGTGGATCTCAGCCGTTTTTCTTGGCATACTGCTTCCAAGGATTTGAATATGTTAAATTATAACATTTTTTGGTCTTAAATTGTTAAGTACTGAACTGTTACTGTTACTGCACAACTAAAGATGACATTCTTTTACACACACAAACACACACCATTAAAAACTGCAGGTGGGGATTTTAACAAGGGATTATGGGTAGTTTGTGTGTCTTTTAATTTTTATTGGTCTATGCATGTCAAATTCTTTTTCATTTAGATGAGTATTCCGGTTATCTGAGGTAATGTGGACTGATTCCACCTTGGATAACTGAAAACTCAGTTAAAATGGATGGCTGTAGACTTTTAAGCCTCTTTTCGTGTCTTAGAGAATTTAATGTTCCTTGCTTCTTTGCTTCATTGTTCCTCAGTCACCTCAGCATCAAAATATCAGCAGATGTATTGTCTTCCTGCTGTTCAGTATACAAAAGAGCTGTTTCAATGGCACTGGAACCGTCTGTATGAGAAATCTTGTGTGGATTTTCTGTGAAGTCCTTATCATCGTATAAACACAAAAATCCTAAGTGAATGAAAGAGTAAAGCCTGAGTACACAATCAACACTGGCGACACGCTGGCAATAGCTATGGGTTCAATTAGGGTGAGGCGAGTGAGTTACGGCCACATTCCCACGGTCACCGGCTCCTCCATCACTCGCTCTGTATAGTTGAGGTTTAAAGTACAGTATTTACTTGCTTGGCACAGTATTCATGGAAAAGCTTTTATGAATTATTTGCTAAAGTGCCCACCATTGCCTGGGTATATTTGTAGAATGGGTTAAGGAACGAAAGCAAAGTTTTATGTGCTTTTTAAATGATGACTCTGCTCTCATTGCTAGCTCTCCCATGTATCATCCACACCGACTTTCTATCAATGTCTCTGCTCTTGTGAGTCAATTTGTTCATTTTGGGTCCGATCGGATTCCAAAATTGCTAGATTGTAACCATTAACACTGTCACATCTGACTCTTCCTGTTAGTTCAAGGTGCTTAAATTCTGAAGAAAATGTGACAAAGCACAAGTTAAATGTCAACCATTTGATCCTCCTTTGTGTTGCGTTGCCCTTTCACTCTCGATCAGGTCTCACCCAACACACCCCTTTTTATATTACAGTAGACAGAAGCAACACACAACATTGCCCAGGTAAGTAATGTTAATTTCTGGCCATTTTGTCTGCCCGTTTGACTTCTGTTTTTTCAGATGTTTCAAAAAAAATAAATAAAGGGAGGACTTAATCATCCCAGTCTAACACCAAGTCAGTGAAGCTTCAGAGTTATCAATCTGTCCAGTTAGGAAGCAAAAGCGATTGTGAATCAACTTCACCTGCTTTAGTGCAAATAAAAGTAACAACAGGAGCACTAGAGAGGCAACAGCAAGACATTCCACAAAAAGGGAATGGGTTTGCAGGTAGTGGCCACAGAGAATTGCTCTCTCCTTCTTCATCTTGACGGATTCTTTTCTAGTTTTGTTTTTTGCTAGTGTCCTTGTCACTACTGGGAGCATGAGGTGGTACCTGCAGTCAATTCTGGTTGCACAGGTAGTCCAACTCCTTCAGAATGGCACATCCATACTTGCTGTCGCAAGAAGGCTTTCTTTGTCTTCCAGCACAGTCTGAAGTGCATGGAGGAGATACCAAGAGACGGGCTTTTACACGAGGAGAGTTGGACAGGGCTTTAGAAGGGCATCGACCTAGCAGCAGGACTGACATCTGCTCCTTTGTGCGAGGAGGAACAGGAGGAGGACTGCCAGAGCCTACAAAATGTCCTCCAGCTGACTCTTGGTGTGCATGTTTCTGATAAAACTGTCAGAAACAGACTCCATGAGGGTGGCATGAGCGCCTGATGTCCTCTAGTGGGACTTGTGCTCACCTTGCAGCTCAATTGGCATTCACTAGAGAATACCACCTTCAGCAGTTCTGCCATTGGCACCCCATTCTCTTCGTATAGGAATGTGTTCTCTTCATACTGAGCACATCTGACAGATGTAA
Organism: Polypterus bichir lapradei; assembly: GCA_026402145.1. Classification (NCBI taxonomy): domain Eukaryota; kingdom Metazoa; phylum Chordata; class Cladistia; order Polypteriformes; family Polypteridae; genus Polypterus; species Polypterus bichir. The sequence goes on along the minus strand of JANRMT010062811.1, from coordinate 8,608,302 downwards.
AAGAGTCTGGAGACACCGTAGTGAATATTATACAGCCTGCTAGATAATCTAGCATAACCAGTTTGGCGATGGATCAGTGAGGATCTGGGGAGGTATATCCTTGGTGGGTTGCACAGACCCCCACATACTAAGGAAAGCTATGCTGGATGCTGTTAGGTACTGGGATGAAATCCTCAAAGCCATTGTTAGACCTTACTCTGGTACAGACGTCCCTGAGTTCCTCCTGGTGCAGAATAATGCCTCACCTCATGTGGTCAGAGTGTGTAGGTAGTTCATGGATGATAAAGGTATTGATACCATTGACTGGCCCGCACATTCCCCCAAACTTGAATCCAATTAAGACGTTATTTATTGGTGCATCCGAATGTCACCAAGTAGCACCACAGACTGTCCAGGAGCTCACTGATGCTCAAATCCAGTTCTGGTAAGATATCCCCCCAGAACACCATCTGCCATCTCATCAGTAGCAGGCCCAAACATTGACAGGAGTGCATATAGGCATGTGGGGGCCAAACACACTACTGAGTCACATTATGAGTTGCTACAATGAAATTCACACAAGTTGGATCAGCCTGTGATTTCAATTTTGACTTTGACTTTGGGTGTGATGTTGAATTCAGCCCTTAGTAGGTAGGTGATTTTGGTTTCCATTGAGCATTATTATACTCTTTTGTTCTCAACAAATTACATAGTATTGAGATAGATAGATAAGAAAAGTACTGAATTACGGTTATAGGTTTGCCTCGGGTAAAACCTCATTTCATCAGGGTGCTGATAAATGGGTTTCTATTGTAACTATTTTTAATTGTAGGACAAACAGTGTGGTGTTGTATGGAATAAAAATGTGCCTACATTTTCCCTACATTTAATGTATGTTTTAATGTAAGAACTATAGTGTGGTTTGTACATATTTTGCAGAATCAGATCAAAAGAAGGAGAGCAAAAAGTTACAAGTTGCTGTCAAAGTCAAATTCACAAAGCCAGTTCAGGATGTGTCTAGTCACTCATATGTGGAATTACAGCTTGTTGATTACACTTCTTAAATACACAGTTAATTACAGAAGTATGTGATTAGCTTCTCTTGTCCTTGCAAGTTACTGATAAACGGACTCTTGGAGTCAGATTTTTGCTACGCTAGATTATACTGGCTCTGTTATCAGTACTTAACCTTGTGCAAAAGTAACAGTTCGACTGGTTACACAGATCAGGAGGCTTTAATTAAAATACCCTCCTATGAGTACTAAGGGCAAAAGCTAACAGTTAACAAGAACAGAAGTTATTCAATATAATCAATATATAATCAAATAGTGAAAATCATATTTAACAGTAAGAATCAACTCTCACATTGCCAAAGACTTTAGTTTAAAAAAGGTGGTGGTGAAAAAGAGACCTCAAAAATAATGACAGAGTCTGAGAAGCAGACTTTATGGGAATGTGCTTGAGAAAGATGGTGTCAGTGAAGAGACATTAGTGAAGTCGTAAAAGGCATGCTGATAGAGTCGCCTTCAAATAGTGGAAGTATAAAATGAGACAGAAGGTGAGAAACGTAGCTCGAAAATAATGAGAGTCTGAGAAGCAGGCTTTACGGGAATGTGCTTGACAGAGGGAGTGGAGGTGAAGAGACGTTCACACACGTGCAAATACAGGACAGGTGCGAAAGGTACACAGAGTACAAGAGATTTTTTTTAAATTATTTTATTACTTGTCTTTGCTAGTAAAATATAAAATAAATGTCCCTGCTTTTCTGCGTTGTGAGCAGTAGCATTTTAAGAGTCAGCAGATTGAATTGTACATTGTAACTATACAACCTCATGCTGTAATCACTAGGCCAAAGAGACCTTGCTACCTTCCCAAACAGGCCATGTTCATCTCGTCAATACGCCCTTCCATTATCTATGACACATACGGTATTCACCTCACAGACGTGGGGAGCCAATGTCTATCACAGAACCAGTGCTGAACAGGGCATCTCCCATACACAGCACGACTTAGTCACACTGGGACATTTAGAAGTTGTCAGTTTACGGGGTCAACCACTGTCGCATGTACAGTGAAATTTATGCTTGCGTGTGCAAATCAACATGCAACACATTATCGCCACTAAAAATGAGACATCAGACAGATGTTTGCGAGGTCCAAAACACCCATGCTTCCTTATTCCTCAAGTTTCCATTATTAGGGCAGCCTGCTTCTCCCCTGAAAAGGGAAGTGGAAGGTTACTGGCGAGCGGGGACTGGGGGTATCACAGTTTTACAATGCTGTGATTGGACATGTTTACACTGCTCATACACACAACAGCTAAAATTGGCAAAGAAATACAGCCAGCCTTTACTGCCACTTATATAATAAGGCATTTTATTACTTGAGAACTTAAACACCTTATGCACTTACTGGGGGCGTATTGCTTTGTTACACTGCTATCTATAACCACTTTGACGCCACTTGCACATACGATAACTTAATTAGACAGCCATATGCTTGTGTAAGTGGTATCTGCTGTTTTTGGTCATCTTTCTGTTTTTTCATGGCATTTATTATCACTGCATCCTCCATGGAAAATAGAAAATCTACATCCACATGTTTGGCATATTGGTTTATTGCTCTCAACCAAATATAAGATTTTTGAGAATTTAAATTCTCTCTCTGAAGTTCTTTAATAAACAAATGCACAGTCATATAGACAGGTTAAGTATGTGGCCGTCTCAGAACTAAAAGCCTTGTGATGGCACTTGTGCAGTTTTTAGTTCAAAAGCTTCACTTTATGAATACAGACTATCTGATTAGTCTGATTTTGACTGTTGTAATGGATGGCATCCAGAAACTGGCATCCCAGCCAGGACTGAACAGGGACCCTTACCCAGTTGGGAGGCCAGTATAAAGGAAGGACACGGGAAGACAACCTGGCAAGGTTACTTGCTCCCTTGACACGTCTCCCCTGTACAACACTACCAGTACAGACACCGGCAAGGCATGTTGGGAACTGGGGTCCGATAGCTTTGTAGCTTTGTTGCATTCCGTGGATGCCACTAGGGGTTGCTGCAGGGATAAGTGATCCCTAATGTGAAAGAATAATTTAAATGTAACATAATTTAAAAGTAACTATAGCAAAGTATTTTAGTTTCCAGTGTGTGCATTACAATATATAAGAATTGGCTTTGGAAAACTACTGAGTTGGTAAAGTAAAAAAACAATGTACCAGAAGAAAAGTTGATGTAATACATAAAATGTACTGAAAGATGACTAAGAAGTCAAAAGATAACCCGTAAACAACCAGAATGGACACTTGTTACATGCACAGAAATTTGAAGGGTGGTGGCTCAAAAGTATAAGAAGAACCAGAAAAATAATAAAATAGAGTTTTATGTTAAACTAGACATTAAGCCCGTTACAATAACGGGCGCTAGAACAGTAGTGCATAAACATTAGTAGGAACAGTCTACAGTATATTAAATGGCAAAGGATCTTGACCTCATTCTGTTTTTGCAAGAAGCCTAAAGTAAAATAATAATAAAAGTAAAATAGAAACGTATATGACAATACATTAAGTATAATTAATATTACCTTAGTGTAAAACTTTGTAACAATCTGTAAGACACAATATCTGAAGAAGATATTTAGGTACAATTTTCTATTTTTTTACCTCATGAAATTTCATTATAGACAACATCTCTTGTAAATATTCTGTCTGAGTTTGGCAACAGTTTGCCTTGCTCAGGAATCTCTACAACCTTGACAACAACATCTGGAAAACTTCTAACTCTTGATAATGCAACATATAATTGACTGTGGCTGAATACTGGTTCTGGCAAGTAAATGCCATCTTTTTCTAAGGTTTGCTCTTTTGAGTCTTTCTCTTTTAGCGTTTTTCTGACAGTCGTTTTCTTTTTCTTCAATCAATCTATTTGCTCGTATTTTTCTTTGTCTTTCAGCCTTTCTTTTGTTGATGTTTACTTGTTGAGCTGACCGTTCTTCTAGATGTTGCTTATATAGGATTTGATTGTCTGTGTCTTTTGTCCTACTTGACGTGTCCTTTTTTTTTGGGTGGCATGTTGTTAGTAGATCCATCCGTAATATTTTCTCTCACAGTAATACTGGTTTGTATGTGGCTGTAATATGCGTCACTGCATTGTGCATCTTTAATTTTCTCTCGCAGTAATACTGGTTTGTATTTCCGTAAAATGCCTGTAATTTTCTCTGACGGTAATATTGGCTTTGATGTCCGTAATATGACTTTAATTTTCTGTCACAACAGTGGGCAATCAGTAGAGTGTCCCCAGCAACTAATGTAATGTGTGGCTGATAATCGTGCCGTGGCGTCTCCCCAGCAAGTACTGTTTAGTTCCCCAGCAAGTATTTTAAGCTGTGCTGGCGTGCAGCTGATTATTGTATGTGTGGCGTCTCCCCAGCAACGGATTTTATGTGCGCGGCCATGACTACCCAATCAGCACTCTCCCCAGCAATGGTGTCCTTTATTTCTTATCATGCGCGGCCGTGGCAAGGCCATTGACTGTGTGCCCAGCTTCCAGTGTGTGTGCTTTATTTGCTTATCATGCGCGGCCGCGGCTAGGCCATTCACTGTGTGCCCAGCCTCCAGTGTGTGTGCGTCCACGGTGCTGTGCGCATGGGTGGGGCATGGGGCGGTGTGTGGCGTGGCCCGCGCATGTTCACTTCACCAGAAGATACACTCACACGGACACCTGGACGCACACAGGGGTTTTATTAAAGAGGATAAGTCATTTGGGTGTAAGCTGATGAACCAAAAAGAGTAAATGTGTGCATTGACTGACACTGTTGAATGTAAATTCAGTTGCTTATAAAATAGATGTACACCCTTAATATTGCAACCATTCTGACCATCCTGTAATAGACTGCTTGTGATGAATGTTCCTTCTTCATTAACAGATTTTAAAGAGGCATAGAACAATTCTTCTCCTGTCTGGCTTCTAATAGTAAGAGGTTCTAATTTTAAGGCAAGATTTCATATTTTAATAGAGACACAATAATAACCAGACTGGACGTGGGAAAAACCATCCAGAGGTCGGCCGGACATGATTCATAGAACTATATCCCCCCCTACACGACCTCTCAAACCGCTAGGTACCGGTTAGGTATATCCTATGAATAGCCCAGTCAGTATTTGCACAACAATCGCTACACTAGTTGCCACTATAATGTCGCTTGAAAAAATCAAACAGCAAATCAACATCAAATTTCTCGCGAAATTGAACAAAACGGCCACAGAAACTTATGAAATGATAAAAACAGTGCACAGAGATAACAATTTGTCTTGCACACAAGCTTTTGAGTTGCACAAACGTTTCAAGGAAGGACAAGAAAATATGGAGAGGGGAGTGGGTGCTTCACCAAGACAATGCTCCCGCACACAATGCTTTTTCCGTAAAGCAATTTTTGACTGGCAAAAACATTCCTGTCCTCGATCATCCTCTCTATTTTAGCTCCCTGTGATTTCTACTTGTTCCCGAAAATCAAAAGTGACCTGAAGGGAACATATTTTTTTTCAATGGATAAAGTTGAGATAGAAACAGCAAGCCTGTTGAAGATCCTCAAGCAAGAAGACTTTCAGCATTGTTTCTATCAATGGAAGATACATATGGAGCAGTGTGGAGATCGGGAGGGGGAGTATATAGAAGGTGACAATGTTTAGAATGCTGTAATTCATCAATAAATATATATTTTTTACCAACCCAGTTATTTTTGTGTTGCAATTCCAGATTTAATTTCTACCTCACTGCTCTCTGGGACTTGCGTTTGCATAAATGGTGTCTGCTGGCACACTTGTGGTAATAGTATGACCTGGTAGTACTTCCATCGAGTTATGCCCTAGCGCCTGAAGTACCCTCGGGTTCAAGATAAAAGAGACCACTCAACATTATCCAGATAACTTGGATTCGAAGAAGGATAAATCTCACCCGTGAGATGTACAGGAGAAAAAGAAAAAGAAAATTGTATGAGGGGGGTACCCAAAAATAACCGGAATTGAAAAAAAAAATATTTTAATAATTTTTACTTACTGAAACTTTAGTCTCCTTCAAAGTACTCTCCATGTGAAGGAATGCACTTGTTCCAACAGTTTTCCCACCAGTGGAATTGCTGAAGAGAAACGTTGGCCAATGCTTGTGGTGATTTTTCTTTGACTTCCTCCATGGTACAAAATCATCTTTCTTTGAGTTCTTTTTTCATATGCGGAAACAAGAAAAAGTCTCATGGAGCAAGATCAGGTGAGTAGGGAAGGTGGTAAGAACTCCAAGACATACAAGTCAATTCAGAAATCTCTTCAATAGTTCGACGACGATCTTCGTAAATTGCTTTGCAAACTTTTTCAAGATTTTCATCATTCCTAAATGTGGAAGGTCAGCTAGATCTTGGTTGGTCTTCAAGTGACATTTCCACGCGTCTGAAATGCGAAAACCACTCATAGACCTGTGTTTTACTTAAAGCTTCCTCTTTAAAAGCAGTTTCAAGCAACACTACAGTTTCAGCAGCTGTTTTCCCTAAGAGAAAACAAAATTTAATTCAGATTCGCTATTCTTTATGATCTCCCTTCATAAAAAACAATGACACGGAATGCCATACGAACAATGCAGAGCAACGCCACTTGCCAGACTGCCATAGAATACTGTATGCTACACCTAGCGGCGAAATTCGCAACTAAGTCTAGATTGCATGCCAGGTACACATTCCCGTTACTTTTGGGTACCCCCTCATATTGTGTTTGGTTTATGACACTTTGCAAGTCTTTGCATAAGGTTATTTGTGAGAATAAGCCTTTTATTCATACTGGGACTTGTGTCTGTGAGGTGGTGTGTGTGGTTTGGTGTATTGCAACAACCCCTGGTGGTCAAACCATTTTGAACAAAATTGATATGATTGATGATGTTTTAATGCATTGTAGGATTTCCACTCCAAAGTGCTTACTACACAACATCTTGCATTCTGCTCTGTCGATGAAGTGAGAAATGTGACACGTTCAAAATACAAAACTGGGCAAAAAATATGTGGGACTACAAAATTGGACAAGAAATATGTGAACGCCCCGGGAAATACGCAACGTTTGTTGACCCCTTTCCAATATATGCATTGTACTTTGATGAGTGCTCTTAGGTTGTCAGCTCTCATGCACACTCAGTCCACCCCTATGATTTAAGACAAAATTAAGCCTGTGTGATTTTTTCGGGGCGAGTCGCAGACTGGTTGGGTATGTCACATGACTACTGGTCTCGGGAGTATAGCAGTCTCATTAAGATAATGTAAATGAAGTATGAGACTGAAAATGACTGAAAGTGCGGCTTAAAGATAGCCAGCAGAATCATGGGCAATGTGGGAAATGGGCATTCAAGCCTATGCTCACACCAACCCAAAGTCTACAAGTATGGCTGTTTCTAGTCAGGATTCACATTGCCATCTTTATTCTTTTAGACAAAACCATTAAAAAACTAGAATTAAATATGCTTGACTCTATCAACACACTGTGAAATTGCAAACAGTTTAAAGCATGATAAAAATGCAAAACACGTAGAAAGACTATCACTTTCTTGCCAAATGTCAGCATCAATGATCTTCCAGTTTGATGGAATCACAGTTAAAAAGAAAAAGGAATAAAAATGAAAAAGCACTTATCATAGCTTGCTAAGTACAAGAAAAAGAAAGAATAAAGCAACAAATCTTATCTTATTTTGCTTTTGATAGCTCTACCAATTTCCACTTCTTATATTTACGTCTTTGTCTTTGTCTTTACGTCAATGCCACACCAATGTTTTTCAAAAAGTTTATCTTAAAATATTAAAAATTAAAAGCAATGTCCCATGACAGAGGAAGAAATAAGTTTCAGTTTCTTTAATAATAATAATTATAATTCATTTTATTTAAAGGCGCATTTTGAGGCACTCACGAACACCTTACAAAAAGTCAAAAGAAAATCTGCCAAATCAAAGAATGAATACAGTAATATAAATACTAAAAGAAATAAACAATGAATAAACATATAATGAAAAATAATAATATAATATAAATACAATTAAAATAACATCTTACAGTATAGATGTGATCATAAAAGTACAACACTGTACAATCAAGGGACAAAATCAAGGAGAGTATGCAAGTTTAAAAAGACAAGTTTAAAGTCTGGATTCGAAGATGGGAAGGGAATCAATGCTGCAGATATCTGGAGGAAGGGAATTCCAAAGGCAAGGGGCAACAAAGCTAAAGGATGTGGACCCCTTGGTTGATAAACGAGCAGAGGGTGGAGCCAAGAGATTTAAGTAAGAAGATCTAAGACTATGAACAGGTGTATAATATGTAGAAGATCTGAAAGATATGAAGATGCCAGGCTATGAAGAACTTTGAATGTTAATAGCAGAATCTTGAAATGAATATGGTATTTAACAGAGAGCCAGTGAAGTACACAAAGAACTGGGGTAATGTGTTCTGCGGTGATGGTTCTGATTATAACTTAAGCAGCCGAATTCTGGACCAGCTGAAGCCTATGCAGAAACTTGTGAGAGAGTCCAGCCAATATAGAATACAGTAATCTATACGTGATGTTACTGGATCATGTACAAGAACAGCAGTACTATTAGTGCTCCTCGTCTCTGGAGCTCACTACCACAAAACATTCGGGACACAGATTCCCTACCTATTTTCAAATCCTGTCTTAAGACTTATCTGTTTAGATTAGTTTACACTACATGACCTTAGGCTGTATTCTTATTGCTGTATTTTCAGTTCCATAGATATAGATATATGTGTATGTGTGTATGTGTACATGCATGTTATTGTTGGTTTTACGATTTTATTATCTGTACGTGTCCTTGGGTGTTTAGAATGGTGCCTTGAAATAAAATATATTATTATTATTATTATTATTATTATTATTATTATTAGGTGTGAGGAATGGACGGAGACAACTTATATTTCAAAGGTGAAAATATGCACAACAGGTAATATTGATAATCTAGGCTTTGAAAGATAGAGTGCTGTCGAGGATGGATGAAGGAGAAACAATGAAACCATCAATTGTGAAGGAAAAACTTTCAAGTGAGGCAAAAGTAGATTTAGTGCCAATGAGGAGAACCTCTGTTTTATCATTATTAAGTCTGAGAAAATTAGAAGAGAAGCAGGTTTTTTATTTCGGAAAAGCAGTCAGATAGGATGAGGTGAGGAAGGGTAGAATCGGGCTTGGCAGATAAATGCAGCTCAGTATCATCAGTGTTAACAGTGAAACTGAATACCAAATCTCCTAAACATATTACAAAGTGGTAGGAGATAGATAATAAATAAAAGAGGGCCCAAAACAGAGCCTTGGGGAACACCACCAGGGAGTGGAGTAGGCCGAGATCTAAAATTCCTAAATTGAACAAACTGTGTATGACCGGAGAGATATGATGCAAACCAAGTGTATGAAATATCATAGATTCCAATGGAAACTAATCTATCTAACAAAAGACTATGGAAGACTGTATCAAACGCTGCACTCAGGTCAAGCAATACCGAAATGGTCAGCACCCCCGGGTCAGTGGCCATTAGCAAATCATTAATGATTTTTACCAAATCTGTACTGTGAAAAGGACAAAAACCTGAAACTGCTCAAATAGATCATTATCAGTTAGATATGCTTATAGGTGTGCTGCAAATGCTTTTTCAAGTATCTTAGATAAAAATGGCAGATTTGAAATTACCGTATATACTCATGTATAAGCTGGGTCTTGAAACCCGAAAAATCGATCATAAATTCAGACCCCAACTTATATGACCATTCAAAAATGTGGCACTCACATTTTTTTTTTTACATCTTCTTGCCTCCTCCAATCTCACATCAGTTTCTCAGACACATCGAACTTTGTTGCAGCAGCACAGTTACCAATTTCTTTGGCCACTTCAATGACTTTTAATTTAAAACCTGCTTCATATTTTCATCTGATCAAACGCTCCATCGTAGATAAGGGATGCTCTTACGATAAAGGTGTATAAGGGTGTGAGATACAAAAAACACAAATCAGTGTAATCGTCGCTTCGGAATAGTTTGGGTGTTACCATGTGGTCACATAGGCACAATACATAAAAAAAGGCAGTGTTCTCCATTGTTATTCTCGCAAGTGAGCATTAACATATCATAATCTCTTGGACAAATACCGTGAGTTTTCCGCATTCAACTTATACGACCGACGTAGAATACCAGAAATTATACAGCAAAATCAAGCTCCGACTTATCCGCAGGAGAACTCATCCACGAGTATATACGGTAGGCAGAAATTGTTCAGATAATCAGGTGTGGATGTGGTCCAGACACAGACAGACGGACATGTTGTTCATCACCACCACACGTTTATTTACACTATTATATACAGAATAAAGTCAGTGCACACACGAACCCCCACACAGTCCTGGCCACACAGTGCCTTCCTCTTCGGGCCGCCTCCACTCTCTCTCTCCTGCTTTGTCCTGCTTCCACCCAACTCCAGCCTCGAATGAAGGGAGACGGCCCCTTTTATTTCATCCCGGATGAGCTCCAGGTGTTTCCCGGCATTCCTCCCTGGACACGCCCCAGTGTGGCGGAAGTGCCGGCTGTTCTCCCGGAAACTCTCCGGGTGTCCCTGCTCCTCTTCCCCCCAGCACTTCCTGGTGTGGCGGAAGTGCTGAGGTCCAGGGTCCCCAAGGCATTGGGGCGCCCCCTGGCGGTGACCACGGGTCCCTACAGGGTTGGGCTTCCATGCCTTCTACCCGTGGCCCCCAAAGCAACCAGGATGGCGGCACCCACGTGATCCAGGGTGGGCATAGACCCTTATCCAGTCCCTCAAGGCGTCCCGGCCGGGTCGTTGCCCCTGGCATCCCTGACACAGGGTCAGCATCCGGTTTACTTTAGAATGGGAGTTATAGCAGCCATCTAAAGACCCGAGGAAACAATACCAGAAAAAAGTGATGAATGTACAATACGAGTTATTAATGAGACAAGAGAAGGCAGACAAGATTTTACGAAATGATTGGGAACTGGGTCTAATTGAGAAGGGGAAGATTTAGATTTTTTAAAGAGTACAGTTTTCAGAGACAGTAGATAGTGTAAAGGATGAAAGGGAATTTGAGCAGGACCTACCAGAGACCAAGTTAATAGTATTGTGCAGTATACATGCTGAAGTTGGTTGCTAGTGAATACTGTTAATTTTTTTAATAGAAATTTATAAAGATTATCATCAGATATCTAAGTTCCTTTTCGTATGTTTTTTTTTAGTTTTTATTGTGTGTTTTTTGTTTTTTCTGTCATCTTGGCCATTGGACCTTACTTTATTCTTTGTAACTTATATTTATATTATATATATATATTATATTTATATTTGTTTTTTATAAACTTTTCGTTCTTCATCTTGTAAAGCAATTTGAGCTACATCATTTGTATGGAAATGTGCTATAGAAATAAATGTTGTTGTTGTTAAGTTGAGGATATGGTAGGGAAAACTACAAGATGGGTGAAACTAGAACCGAGGACTCTATCCCATCAGTGAATTTAATTTTCATTTAGAGCTCATCCTACTGACAAGTTCAGAGCACCATTCCCGAAAGCAAATGTAACTAAAATGAAACACCAAACACCTGGAAATAGGAGCATAATTCAGAAAGTATTCAGACCCCTTCACTTTATTTTCAGCGCCAAAGTCATTTCAATTAATTTTTTCCTCACAACACTCAATTAAAAACAGGATGTTTGCAAATTTATTACAAATAAACTACAATATCACTTTGTCACAAGCACTTAGACCCTTTAATTACGACTTCGTTGAAGCCGCTTTGGAAGTGATTTGAGCCTGGGGTCTTCATGGGTTTGACGTGACAACTTCACATACCTGAATGGTGGGATTTTCTGCCATTCTACAATTCACTTTTTTATTGTTCTAAAAGGGAATTTTGGTGAATTCTTCTCTGCAGATCCTCTCAAGCTCTTTCAGGTTGGAAGCAGACTGTTGATGGACAGCTATTTTCTGGTCTCTCCAGAGATGTTCGATTGGTTCAAGTCTAGGCTCTGGCTGTCCCTAAGCCCCTCCTACATTGCCTTGTTTTTGTACTTGGGTCTTTGATCTGTTGGAAGGTGAAACTTCAGCCCAGTCTGACGTCATGAGTGCTCTGTATGCAGGTTTTCATTATGGATATCACAGCTGCTTTCTCTAAACCCTGTCCAGTCTCACAGTCCCTGCTGCTGAAAAATAACCCTACAGTGTGATGCTGTTGCCGCCTCTATGCTTCACCGTTGGAATGGTATTACGCACTTGATGAGCAGTGGCTGGTTTCCTCCATCCCTCATGGTATTCTTGGTTTCATCAGACCGGAGAATCTTGTGGCTCATAGTATGAGAGTCCTTAAGATGCTTTTACGCAAACTCCAAGCTTTCTACCAAGTGCCTTTTACTGATTTTTTCCTTATCTTCTTAGAGAGTCAAGGCAGAGGGGCTGTCAAAAGGCAGGGCCGGTTAAAGCCCATTGCGGCACTCCTTGTTTGATTTTGGGCTATATAGAAATAAATTGCACTGTATTATAATGTATTTGTTGAAGTGTTGAACTGAGGATGGGGAAGTTTCTTCTATCTACTGTGAAAGGCGCTATATAAGCGGCCAACCCAGCACAGACTGATGCAGAGGCACGTACAAAGTGATAACAAAGTTTTTATTAATTCTTTAGCTGTGGGACACGTCTTCCCCGTGCCACACAGCCCAACACAGTCCCAAAGCACAAATACCACCAAAACACTCTTTTTCTCCTGTTCCACCACTCCTCCTCAAGCTTAGTCCTCCTCCTCCCGAGTCTGGCACTTTGAGTGGTGGTGGCTGGCCCTTTTTATAACCCACCCGGAAGTGTTCCAGGTGCTTGACCACCTGGTCCTAATTGCACCTCCGGGTGGGACTGAAGATTCGTCCAGCCAAGCTGCTGAGTCCATGCAGCTCCCTCTAGCGGCCATCCGAGCCCCCAGCCTGGCTGTGGAGGACTCCATCTCCCATGGAGCCCTGCGGGTGGTTGGGGAATCACCGTCAGCTGCCACCAAGCGTCCCAGGGGAGGTACTGGACTGCCCATGGTGGGTCGCCCGGAACATAAGCAGCAGGGGCGTCCCTGCCGGGCATGGGACCTGGCTGTCCTTCACACTACATACAGGTGATCATGTAGTTCTTGGCCTCCTCTCTTACCAAGGCTTTTCACCCATGATTGCTCAGTTTGGACAGGTGGCCAGCCCTAGGAGTTGTTGTTGTTCCAAACTTCTTCCATTTAAGACTTATGGAGGTCACTGTGCTCTTAAGAGCCGTTAATGCTTCACAGATTTTTTTCTGTGGCCTTCTCCACATTCATGTCTCTGGTGACTCTTCCTATGAAGTCAGTAGATGGATTGGGAGAGCATGGGGGTCATGAGGTCAATGGAAAGGGGTTTGTAGCACTTCCGATATCTTTGTAAAAGGACAAAGGTCTGACTCTTTAGAGTCCTGGTGTTTCCTGTCTTGCTATATTGTTGCGAGACATGGATGCTATCCAGTGACCTGAGATAAAGACTAAACGCCTTCGATACTGTGTCTCTTCGGAGAATCCTTGGGCACCACTAGTTTGACTATGTGTCAACAAGTGGTTGCTCATGGAGTCCCAAATGAGGCACATTACCTGCATCGTGAGGGAGCATCAGTTACGGAATCCTCACAGGATTCTCATTGTTGAGGACCAGGCCAAGGGGACATCTACATAACACCTGGGAACGGCAGATAGATGGTCATTTCTGGAGGGTGGGACTGGACCACATGTCTGTCTGGAGGGTGGACAACCAGGATTCTGATATGTTTCGTTGTGTGGTGGATGCGGCAATGCGCTGTACCAGTGCATGCTCCCCAACTGGACCTGACCTGATCTTCCCCACATCTGCACAGTCCTGTCTCTAAGCTCTGCGGGCAATTCCATCAACCTCACGGCTTGGTTTTAGCTCAGCTGTAGGACCTTTTATAGACAGATGTGTGCCGTTTCGAATCATGTGGAGTCGGTGCAGAAACATCTCAACAATGATCAATAGAATGGGATGCACCTGGGCCAGATTTCAGGCATTACAGCAGAGGGTTTGAAGACTTGTATCAATGGGATAGTTCAGTTTTGTATTTTTAATAAATTTGCAAAACTTTCTAAAATCCTGTTTTTGCTTTGCCATTCTGGGTTATTGAGTGATGCCTGATGTGGGAAAAAATGAATTTTCATTAATTTTAAAATCATCACAATTGATTTTAACACAAGGCTGCAAATGAAAGGGTCTGAACACTTTTTGAGTGGACTGTGTACTTATATTCAATGTAACATGCATACATGAATGCGAGTATAAAAAATACTGTAGTGCTTAATCCAGTTAAACTGCCAGATTTCAAGCAAACTGTTATAGAAGTAATAATATATGAAGGGTAAAATAGCAATAATCCTACATTTATAAAACTCTTACATCTTACAGTTGGACTGTGGGTGGGACACCATTTATTCTAGAGCTGGCCCAGGGTCCCACTAACCCATTATCTCAGCAGCATCCGGCATAAGACAGGCAACCGACCCTAGGCTTACTTTTTCACACATTTAGAAAATTTCCATAATCACTCATTCACATTTAACGTGTGGAGCATGTAGTACAGATCACTAGAGCCAATTTTTTCTTTAATGCATTTTCAATTGAACGTTTCAGGCAGCAGAAGGTGATAAACGAACAAGTCTCTCACGATTCATTGTAAATGTTGGTTTCACTGAAATCTCTTTTTTTTATTATGGTTGCTATTGATCTGAAGCAAAGAAAGTACAAGGGTAGCAAAAGTGTGGCGCACTGTGACACACGCATGTGTGCTGTGTGTGTGAACTGGTGCTTGGAATCTTAGCGTAGAAAATAAAATGGGACGGGGGATGGAAACAGAAATGCTAGGAATTCAATTAATTACGAAGCCCTGTAATTTATTGATGACTTGCGGTTCTCAAGCCATTAAGGTATGAGCTCTGGAATAAATGCTTGAAATGCTGCCAAAACTCTCATCAATAAACCTAATTAGTTAAGCTTTAGACTGATTTTTCTCCAGGCTTTATTCTGTAGCACAGGGGTCCTGATCAATAAGGGAGTGTGCATCTATCGGCGAGCTTTGCACATTTAAAGAAAGCATATTTTTCTTGCAATAATAATGTAGTTTTATTGCCAGCCGCTAGGAAAACCAAAGGCAGTGCAAGTTGACAGGAACGATCTGCGTACAACAGCAGCTGCTCCTCTCCATCCCAGCTAGCAAGAAACGTTGTGCTAGCTGACCAGGCTTTACACTGAATGTAACATTAACACCTGAGAAACAAGCACTGCTAGCGTGGAGTAATGTGCCTGCTGAATAAAGGAAAACAATAGAAATCCATCCATCCATTATCCAACCTGCTATATCCTAACTACATGGTCACGGGGGTCTGCTGGAGCCAATCCCAGCCAACACAAGGCAGGAAACAAACCCTGGGCAGGGCACCAGCCCACCGCAGGGCGCACACACCCACACACCAAGCACAATTGAGAATCGCCAATGACTTTGGATTATGGGAGGAAACCAGAGTACCCAGAGGAAACCCACGCAGACAGGAGGAGAACATGCAAACTCCACGCAAGGAGGACCTGGGAAGCGAGCCTGGGTCTCCTAACTGCAAGACAGTAGTGCTACCACTGCGCCACCGTGCCGCACAATAGAAATGGTGGAGGTTATTTTACATACTGCCTTCAGGAACAACAATGCCCAAAATTATCCTAATAGGATAGGGACGGTCATGACAGCCCTCTTAAATTATAAACCTTAGCAAACATTTACAAAAAACGGCACATTTTTTAATAAAAAAAGCCAAATTTACCCTTTTGGACAAAAAATGTTCTGCGCAATTGCTGGTATCTATCTATCTATCTATCTATCTATTATATAGTGCCTTTTCTATCTATCTATAGATATCTAGCGATGCAGGCTGTAATAGAGAATTAGGAACATAAGCTGCAGCTCCACAAGTCTGTGACCAGGATCAGCAGCATGTCTGTGGTGCAGAAGGTGGACTGTTTGTCTGATATAGTACCTTCCATGTCTGTCTGTCTATCTATTATATAGTGCCTTTTCTATCTATCTATCTATCTATCTATTGTATAGTGCCTTTACAGTCTTCTGCTCAGGTGCCTGCCCTTTTCTATCTATCTATCTATCTATTGTATAGTGCCTTTACAGTCTTCTGCTTAGGTGCCTGCCCTCTAGTGTCGAGTGTAAGAACAGCACATGATGGCTCAATTCACGCTCCCCAGTGCAGGGTTATTTGACCCCCTTTACAGAATGCAGCCCCCTAGTGTCCCATTATTTTCCAGTTCTCACTTTGGTGTTTTGGCTTAATCATCAGTCATGGTATTGTCCCTGGCGGTAATAACTCCTCCTGTCATCCCAAAATAAATTAGTAATTTTTAAACATAATATTTACAATGGCACAGAATGTTGTAGTTACACTGACAAGCACTTTACAAATTCAAAAGGAAAGTTTTTTTATAACACAACAAAATTGCTTTTTGCTTCATGAAGTATTAAGGCAGATTGTACAAAGCCTGTGGGATTTTGTCTGGGATGCATGCATCTAAATGTCATTTAAGGGCTGTGTAAATTTAGTAAAATGCTTTTCAGAAACAGTTATCATAGGGTCAAATATCCTGACAAATCAAATCCATACGTTTTTAATAATATGTTTCATTTCTCTGTCATTTGTGTGCTTACTGTAAATGTCAGCTTAGTTTGTTCTTTTATAGTGGCACACGAGTGAGGTTGCTTACTTACAGCTTATTGCATGCAAAATTTAAAAATATCACAACAGATAAATGGCAGCTGGTTATTTCACGTATCAACAACTACAGCTATACAACTGTTTTTGCTTCTTTTTTTTAATGAGTTATTCTGAGAATGTTATAGGCACTTTTTTAGCCGCCTTTCAAGGTAAACATTTTTCTTTAAGTACGTCTGTTGTCTTTATTCTCATTGGCTGAAGTCCACCCAAAATGGTGAGTTGTAGTTTTTAAGTTTTTTATTCAGATGAGAAAATAAAGTGTGGCATGGTGGCGCAGTGGTAGTGGTAATGCTGTTGGCGCACAATAAGGAGAGGGTGGTCATTTATGCATCCATAAATTAGCCCCCGATATGTGTGTGTGTTGAATTGGCAACCTGTCCAGATGTTGTTTCCTGCTTTGCACCTGATAATTACTCAGCAACCCTGCCCTGGATAAGCAGGTTGAGAAAATAGATGGCTGAAAAAAAAAAGAACTTGAATTACTTAATGCCAAAATTTTAGTCCTCAGTCTGCTACACCCCATATTGCAAAGAATTACATGAAGAAGGTGAGACGGTCTGGGTTAGCTCCATGGTCAGTGGCAGGTCTCAAGTCTTGAACCATCGATAGTCACAACCGAGAATGAGCTGAGCAGATGAGGACAACCGGCAAGAGGTGGTGTCAGCGTGCCAAGTGCTTTTACTACCAAACAAAAAGTCAAACATGGGTTCAGAACCCCAAAGTGCAAGGAAGGGCAATGTTTTTCAAATCAATACATAATCCATAAAACCAGTGTCATTAGTGGAGGTTATAATCCTTAAATAATCCAAAAAACTCAAAGTTAAAATCCCACTGGCAGAATACTTCCTTTTTAAAAACAGTTCTGAGCCACACTTTCTGCCTCTTTCTGCAAATGACATCCCCTCAGCTCTCCCATAAGGGCCACCTCAGGATGACGAGACGTCTCCCTACAGGCACAGTCAACCCTTTAACTGAGCTTGGGTCCTTGTCACCAGTCTGTTCCCACTGTCACTCCTTGCCTTCCTGGAGAGGTTGGTCACTCCTGCCGAGTGATCTGGGAGCCTCTTAGCCTCCTCTTTAACATCAGCCACACGCTTCCCTCCTAACTGCCTGCCTCCACTCTACATTGCACTGACTCCTCTCCCGATCCTGCCATCTCTTTTACTTCCAGTATGCTTTTTGACCGCTGTCTTGGTCTTTCATCTTTCTTGTTCTTGTTCTCTCTTAGTCTTCTCCCTGTTTTGTTCAGGCTCCCAATTATAAACTGGTAGGTGAACTTGTGCTGATTTCAGCCTCCAGGACACCAACAAGGTAATCGACCGAACCGCACGTGTCTGCAATTGAGTTCTTTCTTTCTTTCTTTCTTAATTGTGTAATTTCCACAGACCCAGCTATACAACAGAATATAGGCCTCTGCTTCAGTCCACATGCACATACAGCCAGAGTTGAATGCATGATCAGCTTTCTTTCTTTCTTTCTTTCTTTCTTTCTTTCTTTCTTT